>KE157178.1:68250-98289 GCA_000411055.1 Leavenworthia alabamica
GCAAATATAAATTAAAAAATTAAGCATCTATTAACACAAAAATATATAAAATCTCTATATATAAAATTAAAAATATTTATATATACTAACATAAACAAGAAAACATTATGGGTACTATTATTATGTAAAAGAAACGAAATAATTAATATACCTTTTCGTTGGAACTTCAGGTATACAATGTCTAGCTACATCAGCTCCATTCCCATTTAACACAAGCACTGATCTGAAAAAAAGAAATATAAAATGGTTCTATCATATAACAACAAAAACGTGACATAAATTAAACAAGAACTTACCCTATAGGAAGTGGTAATGAGTATGAAGCCCCTGAATATTCACCAGTTTCTCCAACCTTAAGGTTTGATCCAAAGAGGATATTACATTGACTAAGCAAAGAAACGGTGCAAAACGGACGAAGGAAGTCGTGGTTATCGATATGAGGAGGTATACAATCACCTTCATCATAGATATTTACTACACAACAATCAGGAACACAAGTTGGTGGCATAACATGCCATTTAACTAATCTTGTAATGATCATTTTGAATAAAGAAGGTAATGGTTCTACAGTTTCATGTCTAAGAATCCCTTTTGGGTTTCCACCTTTGCTCTGCCAAACATACGAAGTAATCGGAAAAAAAAATCGTTACAATTATCGAGAATAATGTCTCACATAGAAAACTGGACTCAACAAAATATCGTAGTAATATATAAAATATTGGTCAATCTATTAATTCTTAATTGATTTTGAATTAAAAGTTCATAGTCTAACATAATATCAAAGTTCCATCCACTTATTGTTTAGTCCAATCCATCGTTTTGATCTAAATTTGATCTATCGATATTTGTTCAAAAATACCGAAACATATGTCTAAAAAACTATAATCTCGAGATAGCACTTTGTTCCTAAATGGTCACCTCGGAAATTAGACAAAATATCACAATTCTTCTATTTTTTTAAAATAGTGTCATTTTAATCTTCAATTTTTTTTAAAAAGAGTCATTTTGTATTGAAAATGTAAATTTGAACATAAATTTTCCAATTTACTTCTCTAACTTAAAGCGTATTAATTAAATAGTGACATATTAAATAGTGATAAAATAGTATAATGATATATTTTTTTAATTTGTGTTAATAATATCAAAATTATATTATTTTTTAAAAAATAGAGAGAAAACACAGCGAATAGTAATTTATAAAGAATATTAACGTATTCATTTATTTCAAATTAGTTTTGAGTTGAAAATCCACCGTATAACAAAAAAACACTTTGGTAGTCACAAGAACTCTGTAAATAATGAAAAAGACAGAATAACTGACTTTAACTTACTGTACGATAATTGAAACAACAACCAAACTGAATAGCTGAACGTCCTTTACCTCGAGCAGTAAAAGCACGTTCTACAAAAGAGATAACAAATTAGGGTTTAGAGATCAAAATTATGAAGAAGAACAAGTACTATATCTAATCTAAGTTACTTACTTAGTTCTCCTTTTCTTCCCTGTTCTTGTAGTTGATACACTTTATTAACTATCTTGTTTTGCTCTTCTACATTGAAAACTTCTGTATGTAACTCAAGTCCTTGGAGTATGTTAATGATTTCTCCTCCATTAACTTTTTCAAAGCAAACAAAGTCTCTCTTTCTCTTCACATTCATCGTCATCCGCATATGTTCTTTATGATCATCCTCCTCAAAGAGCTTATCCTCTAATGTCATATCAGGAATATAATACCAGAGCAGACTTTTAGCACAAACACATCAAACATATATTTGGAGTTTCACAAAAAAAATCATATTTTAAGGGTCAGTTATTTTAAACATTCTTTTTTGATATATACAAAGTACGTATTAAATTCGATCAAAATTCAGAACTGGTTCTGAAAGTATCGTTAGGATTCTAATTACCAAGAGAATGATCATATGTGTAGCTTCTATCATAAACATAAACAAACAGTATAAAGATCCTAACCTTGTTCTAGAGAACGGATTCGATCGGAGAGATTGTAAACTTCTGAAACGCTTTCAGGAAAAGTGTTTTTGTCCATTGATTCCGGTTGATAAGAAGAAACTGACAATAACAAAAAATCTCATGTAGGAGTATAAAGTACGTTTTCTTGAGTTTTTGTCTGAACGTTTATGGTCAACGGGTTTGGGACGTTGACTTTTGCTAGGTTGTTGTCTAAGTCAAGAATCATTTCTCTTGTTTTGCAAGAAAGCTGAAGTTTCCTGTAAAATGTAAACCAGTTTCTGACTAATTAAAAGATTGTGAATGCAGAGTCGGTCCAAAATGGATACGTTGTTTTTTTTTAATTACTTTTTGGCACGTTACAAAAATATTATTAATCTTACAAATACATTGGTGACTGTATCAGACAACGTGACTTGTGGTAAATATAAAATACTCAAAATTCTGCGTCTGTGACTTGGCTTACTCGTCGTTTTCATTACAAAACCCGGTCTACGTCACCAACTCCTGATTTTATCTCAGGACCATTGACTTGTGGCCTTAGATCTAATGGGTGTAATAGCCCAGCTCATTGTTTTCGACATTAACATATCCACAGGTCAGTGAGCCCAACGACATCAAATTTATTAATGACAAAAAAGATTAGACAAGGAATACACCATCTACTCTATAAAGTTCACTTACATGTTTATATCTTATCATATAAAATTTGTTCACTTTAATCAAATTTTATACTTATAAAATTATTATTAATAAAATTATGAGTCGATTAATTGACACATATAATTTTTTTTTTGTTATTTTATTTATAATAGTATAAAATAAGCACGAAACTTAAATAATAAAATAAATATTTCTTACTTTTAAAATTTTTTAATATTAATTAAATTTTACAATTTTAAACATTATTAAACCGTTAATAAATTTAGCTTAACACTTAAAATATACTATAGTTTTTTAAATATTTTTATTTAAATTTATTTTTAAATATTTAAAATCCGTCTGATCCTAATAAATTATAAAAAAAGGATTATTAGATGTTAGATGTGGATACCACGAATGTGTAACCTGTCCGTTGACATCTTAACAAAAATCAACCAAAATATTATTCTTTAAACAATAAACATTAATATTCTATTCAGCTTTTATATAACAAAGATCTCAAGATATACAACGTGAGAAGCTCTAACAAAACGTGACTACCACAACTATTACCAAAGACACAACACACACGAACACAAATAAAAACAAAACACAATCATTGTTCAAATACAAGTTTTGTACCTATTTGATTCTCCTCTCTCACCAAACTCATCAACACATTTCTCTTTCTCAATATGTTTATATAAATACAACCACCTTTACACTAATTCACATCACATATTTTTCATAGTTTTGAACAAAGAACATTTCAGAGAGAAATGAGTAAGTCTTGTGGATCGTTGTTTGGTGTAACCCTATTGCTGACTGTTCTTCTAGCGGCTGCAACCACTGCAGCGGAGTATTATAATTATGGAGATGCTCTTGATAAGACCTTCTTGTTCTTTGAGGCTCAAAGGTCAGGGAAGTTACCAGCTACTCAACGTGTTAAATGGCGTAGCCACTCTGGTCTCAAGGATGGTCTTGCTCAAGGCGTAAGTCCATAATATATTATACATACATACAATGCTTATACTATAATAACCAGAAATTACATTTTCTTGAAATATTTATGAGTTGTAAAACTAATTATAGAAATGAGCACTTTTTTTGTATTAGTATTTTAGTCTATTTAATTAATACTATTAGGTTTTTGGATATTACTATGTTACGTTTTATAATATTTGTTGTTTAGAGTTTTTCATTTTTTTAAAAAATCAATAAATTTCTATATTTTTATTGTTTACTTTTAATTAATGTTATTTAATTTTATTTGATTTGTTCAAACAAAAAATGTATAAATTATCAAATATTTACATTAAAAACTAAAAAAAACAAATAAAAGAATTTTTAAAAACCTTAAATTTTTATTTTATTTTTATTGGTCACTACATTAAAATAACAAAGGTAATATAGTATATTTAACCAAAAAATAAAAATAACAGTATAAATGTTACCAAAAAACTAAAATTTAACCTTTTAAATTTATATAACCCTATTAATTTAATTAAGAAGATATAAAAACAATTATATGTTATCATAAATACAAAGATTTGCTAAATATTTATAAATAAATAAATAATGTTATTAAGGTTTATGTATTGATGAATGAATAGGTAAGCTTAGAGGGAGGATACTATGATGCAGGAGACCATGTCAAATTTGGTTTACCAATGGCTTTTGCAGTAACAATGCTATCATGGGCCGCGGTCGATAACCGGAAAGAACTATCCGGTTCGAACCAGATGCAACAAACATTGTGGTCAATCAAATGGGGTACTGATTACTTCATCAAGGCTCATCCTCAGCCTAATGTTTTATGGGGTCAAGTTGGTGATGGAGAATCAGATCATTATTGTTGGGAACGAGCCGAGGATATGACCACTTCAAGAACAGCTTATAAGCTTGACCAGTATCATCCTGGTTCGGATTTAGCTGGTGAAACTGCTGCAGCTTTAGCTGCTGCTTCTTTGGCTTTTAAGCCGTTTAATTCATCTTACTCTGATCTCTTATTAACTCATGCCAAACAGGTTTGGTTCGGTTTGTTTTGGTTATTTTTGGTTTTGTTTAGTTATTTAGTTTCTCGATTTTTCTATGTTTTAAAAGTCAATGCTTTTGGGTAGGCCTGTGAATTCGATCAGTTTGGATAGGATCGGAAGGTGTTTTGGTGTTTGAGTTTTTTTTTTTAAAATTTTTTAGATAGGTTTGTTTTTTTCGGTTTGACTTTTGGGTATAAAAAACATTCTGATCTGTTTTTAATTTTTAAGTTTCGGTTCTGATATATGATAAAGATAACTGTTCATTTCAGTTTTTATTTATTTATTTAAATTATTTTTTTATTCGGTTCGGTTTAAGATAAAAAATAAATATATAAACGTATAAAAAATTAGTTGAATAGAAAAAAACTGAAAAAAAAATATAAAAAAACATAGAAAAGAAGTAAACATTGGTTTATTTGTTTTCTTGGATCAAATTTTTACTAAAAACTGAATTTAGCAAAAATCTTTTACCGATCAGTTTAAGAAAAAATTTCGGTTTAATTCAGTAAACTCGGTTCGATTTTTTATCTAGAACTACTTTTGGGTAGGTTGAATATTCGGTTATTTAGTTCGGTTTGTTTCGGTTATTTTTGATTTCAACAACTCGTGACCGATCAATTGTCAAGTTATGCTAGGAATCCATTTAGTCATACTAAAATTGAATTTTGCAAAAAAATTGCTAGTACCGAATAGGTTCATAATCAAATTCCGGTACGGTTTACTTTATGAATCCGGTTCAATTCAGATTCTGAACATTTTCACTTTGTTCTTATGTTTTTTTTTTTTCAGCTCTTCTCATTTGCTGATAAGTACAGAGGACTATACACAGACTCAATCCCAAATGCAAAAGCTTTCTACATGTCATCTGGTTACTCGGTACAACACACTTAATCATCTCTCCCAACTCTCTTCATCCATTACATGTTGTTCTAATACAAAACACTGTGTGTGTTTATCTTATAAAGGATGAGCTTCTTTGGGCTGCGACTTGGCTACACCGCGCAACAGGGGATCAGTATTACTTGAAATACACTATAGACAATGCAGGTTACTTGGGTGGAACTGGTTGGGGAATGAAAGAGTTCTCTTGGGATAACAAATATGCTGGTGTTCAAATCCTTCTCACCAAGGTAAAACTAGTTCAAGACCTATAATGTTTTTTTTTTTGCGGTTTCAAGTATCGATTCCTTGGATAAAATAACCTACCCGAAGCATCCGATCCGAAAAAACATTACCCGATTCCAAACCTGAATCCGAAAAATTATTCATTGGGTATTAGACTCTTATATTCATTGAATATGAAACCTGAATACGAAAAATTATTCATTGAATACGAAACCGTCGGATAAAACCCAAAATCTAATTATATATACAAATAATTAAATTATTCTAAGAATTTTAGTCATATTTGTAAAAGTTTAGTTAAATTTTTTTAAATTTAACCATTTTTTTCTTTTCAATATTTTCTTATCCGAAATTGACTTGTATCCGAATTCAAATCTGAACCAAACCCAACAAAATTATTCTATTGAATACTAAACTCCTAAACCTGATACACCCAAACCCGAATGAGTTTTACCCAGACCCGAATGTCTAGCCCTAGTTTCAAGAATACAAATCTTTGATTCCTTTTTTTTGTTTTATAGATCTTGTTAGAAGGAAAAGGCGGTGTGTATTCTTCAACATTGAAACAGTATCAGATGAAAGCTGATTACTTCACTTGTGCTTGTCTCAAGAAGAATGGTGGCTACAACATTCAAACAACACCTAATGGTTTAATGTATGTTAGACAATGGAACAATCTACAATATGCATCCGCGGCTGCTTATCTTCTCGCGGTTTACTCAGATTATCTTCATGCAGCAAATGCAAAACTCAACTGTCCTGATGGTTCTGTTCAACCACAAGCACTTCTTGACTTTGCTAGATCTCAAGTAATAAACTTTCCCAAGAAACCCTAAACCCTTTTATTGTTGATCAAGATTTGTAAACCTAGTTTTCTTTTGTTTCTTGTAGGCTGATTACATTCTTGGAAAGAATCGTTTAGGAATGAGTTATGTAGTTGGATATGGACCGAAATATCCGATCCGTGTTCATCATAGAGGCTCTTCAATACCTTCAATCTTTGTTCAACGTTCTTCTGTGAACTGTGTTCAAGGTTTTGATTATTGGTATAGAAGATCTCAAGCTGATCCTAATGTTATTCATGGTGCTCTTGTTGGTGGACCAGACCAGAATGATAATTATTCTGATGACAGATCTAATTATGAACAAACAGAACCAACTTTGTCTGGAACAGCTCCACTCATTGGTCTATTTGCTAAACTCACTGGAAAATTAGGTAACTTAACAATACTTTTTACTCTTATGATCCATGATATCATTAAGTAATGCAATGGAAATTATGTAGGATCTTATGGAGGAGGAGGATCTAAACCTTATCAAACGACAAAACCACCAGGTTTATGTCTTTTTTTTTACTTACTGTTTTATTTGTAACTGTCTTTGTTAGTGTCTGAATCTCATTTTGTCTGAAACTGTCACAGCTTCTTCATCTTATAAAGCAACACCAACATCATACAGTCCAAAACAATCAGATGCAGAAATCGAGTTTCTTCATTCGGTAACTACTAATTGGATGGTTGGTAACACAAGATACTATAGACATAAAGTGATCATCAAGAACAATTCTCAGAAATCTATAACAGATCTCAAACTCAAGATTGAAGATCTATCAGGACCTATATATGGTTTAAACCCAACAGGACAAAAGAATATTTACCAGCTTCCTCAATGGCAAAAGACTTTGCTTGCAGGACAAGCTTATGAATTTGTTTATGTTCAAGGTGGTCCTCAAGCTAAAGTCTCAGTTTTGAGTTACAACTAATCCTCGTTATTCACTTTTTTTGTTTTTGTTTATGTTTGTGAGTGAAAAATGTAAAAGTAGCCAACCATGTTGAGACTCTAAATCAGAGAAATGTAAATTTGTGTCCCTTGGAAGACAATGACATTGACGTAACACTTAAAACACTCGAATTAAGACAAAAATTTAACATTCAGTCAAAAATTTAAGGTTCAGACAGAAGAAACAAAACAAAAAGGGAACAAGTTAAAAAAAACATAATAAATATAAGAAATATCGTTTTCTTCTACAGATGTTTCTACTCGAATGTAGTCTTCTTACCTGGAAAAATTATGATAAACCAACAAGTAATGAGAAATTGTTTTTTTTAAATCAAGAATTTAGAATCAACATTCAAGAACAGATTTATATACCTGAGGGAGTGAAACTAGGTCTTCCACGACCACCATCTCTTCCTCCTCTGCCACCACCAAAACGACCACCACCACCACTACGGCCACCACCACCACGGCCACCAAAACGACCACCACCACTGTTATCTTTTGGTCTAGGTTCATCAACTACAAGATTCCATCCTCCCATTTCACTTCCATTAAGTTCCAATGCCTTCTCTTTACCTTCAGAGAACTCAACATAAGCAATTCTGAAAGAAGAAAAAAAACACGAGTCATATATTAACATCAACAGATTGAAGATTTCGAGGAAGAAGTAATACAGACCCTTTAGAAGCACCAGTTTCACGGTCAGTAGGAACAGAAACCCTTGTGATCTCTCCACAAGAACCAAAATGTTCCCTCAATGAGTTCTTGATATCATCTTCTGGAAGAGAAGAGTCAAATCCCTTAACAAAAACCGTCTTATCATCACCTCCACCACCACCACTTCTGAAGTTACCACCAGCATTACTGCAATAATTTATAGGATATAAGATATTATCAACACATACACATCTAACAGAAGCAAATCTCCCAAAATATATGGACAAAATAATATATACCCGCTTTGTGGAGTGTATGCGGGTTTCTCGCCTCTAGCCTGAGCAATATCAAGACGAATCTCACGACCGAGCAATGGTTTACCATTCAATTCCAAACCCTACAAAGATTTAATCAGAAATCTACACTCCAAAATGAATATTTTTAAGTAACTCAAACCTTCTGTGCTTCTTCAATCGAAGCAAATTCAACATGGCCATAGCCTCTGAAACTACCATCTTCTCTGGAAGTAGCAAATCTAACATCAACAACTTCACCAACATCTTTGAAGAAATTTTCACTGAACATGAAAGGTAAATTATAAGGTCAGTCATCAGTGAAACTTTCCGAAAGAACAAGAGAGGAAATCAAAAGGGGACTTACATATCTGATTTTTCCACATTGAAAGAAAGATTTCCAGCAAAGAGTGTGCTTGATGCTCCCGCAGCAGGAGTAGATGGTGTCTTTGCCTGACAAGCAAATCAATGCATGTCATCATACAGAAATAAAAACTAACTTAAACATATAAAAATGGATTCAAACCTGTTTTGCAGAAGATTTCTGCTCAGCGTCCACCATTTCTACATCAGAGCTCTATAGAATTGTAAACAGACAGTAAAACAATATGCATCAAGAGACCGAAATAAGATTTAACAAAAAGATATGGAAATGCAATGAAAAAATTTGTTCAAAACCTTTTTCTTTGGGGTTTCTTTCTCATCTTCACTCTCATCTTCATCAGAATCATCATCACTGCTGACCTTTTTAACAATCTTGGTTTCAGCCTTCTTCTGAGCTGGTTTTTCATCTTCACTTTCCTACAAAAAAAAACAACACAAACATTTATTACAAGACATCCAAAGCTAATTTACTTATTTAAGTTTGATGATTATAATAATCAAAACAAGTAATTAGAGATATGTTTGAAATCATATAAGCAAACAATACACAACAGGTAGCAACATAAATGATCAACCAAAGTCTGAGATTAAATGTATCACCTCCTCTTCATCAGACTCGTCATCTGAATCATCCTCAGAGGATGAAGCATCTTTAACTTGCTCGGCAATCTTAGCAGCAGGGTTCTTTGCAGGTTCATCCTAGTCATTTCCCATCAGCAAACATAGTTCAGTATATGTAGTTCCAAACTATTCTAAAGCATAGTAGATAAAAAAATAATTATGATATACCTCATCAGAAGATGATTCATCTTCAGAACTGCTCTCAGCCTTGGCTTTTACAGAGCCATTTTTAGCAGCTACAGCAGGCTTCTTGGTTGCAGCAACTTCCTGTAATTTAAGGTAACAGCTCAAGTGTGTTAGCAAGACTGCTAGGATGAAAGAACTAAATAGTATAATAGTATGAAATTAACCTCGTCTGAAGATTCATCCTCAGAAGATGATGAGTCATCTTTAGACTTCTTAGCAACAGTTCCATTAGTAGCAGCAACGACCTAATGAACAGATTGAGCATATTTAATAACAAGCCTTATCCAATGTATGTATGATTGTTCAGTAATGTTCTAATATTACACAGCTAGAAAACGTTCAAATCAAACATGTTTATTTATGGCTGCAAAAGTCGTACCTTCTCCTCTTCCTCAGATTCAGAATCAGAGCTCTCAACCTTCTTAGGCACCTTCTTCTCAGACTTTTCCTTCTGAACAGCTGCAATTACATCTTTCTTCTGCTTCTTAAGATTCACTTTGGTAACCAAATCATCCTCTGGCTCTCTCTTGCCTAAAAAAACCAGAGCATATAAAGTTAAAAACCAAAGCCTAACATAAAAAGTTCACTCTCAACAATAAAAATCATTATTTACAAGTCACTATACTTCAGGTAGAGTAGCTAAAGACACTTAAACAACTTCTCTATGACCTAACACGATGGTTTTTGAAAAAATAGAAGAACTTTTCTCAATACAGCCAAACGAATTATTTTAGAAACAGAGAGAGCAACCATAGTTCTAACCTTTCTTCAAAGGCTTTGAGTCATTAATCGCAGCAGCAGGAGCTGCTTCAACCTGAAAATAGACACACAAAACAAGCTCGCATTAATTACAACAGATATTCAAATCAAAACAGAGCATGAAGAAGAAGATGAAAGTGGAATAGAGCTATAAGAGAGAAAGAAGATTACTTTAGTGGCTGATTTCTTGCTAGACTTGCCCATGGAGAAGTGAGAAGAGTAAAGAAGCGACTGCTAGGTTTTCGAGATAGAGAGGCGATAAACCCTAGACAGCTGCGTTGAGATATTTTTAAATTTAGGGTTTTAGGACATATATTTATAAACTTTTTGATTCCGGGTTGAGGGGTATAAGTGTCATTCCGACACGAAATTGTCTGCTTTCCTATTTTATATGGTTATGGTAGTTGTGGCAACGGTTAGAAAAGAGTTAGGTTAAAGCGGAGCTGAGAAGCGCCTCCCTCGTTGAAATGGGCTGAAACTCTTAATGGCCTTTTAGGCTTTTGTTAGAGCTTAATTTTTTGTATCTTATTACGTCTCCCAAGTCCCAGCTTGTACTAGTCCATTGGGCCTATTGAACTTTTTTAGGCCTAACGTCTCCAAAGTTCCAGCTTGTACCAGTCCATTGGGCCTGTTGAGCGTTTTTAGGCCTAACAATTTTGATTTGCTTCACCACCTCCTAATCAATATCTTTTTCCTCTGATCAAGTCTCTCTCAACATCTTTTTCTGTTTCAATCTCGCGACCAAGGATATCTGATCAAAAACCCTAACCCTAAATTCCTCAAAGCTTCTCCTGGTTGATTGATTGATTGATTCTTCGTTTGAAATCACAAATCAGCAGAAATGGTTTTAGCAGAGCTCGGAGGGCGGATTAGCCGCGCGATACAACAGATGAGCAATGTGACAATTATAGATGAAAAAGCATTGAATGAATGCTTAAACGAGATCACTCGAGCTCTTCTTCAATCAGATGTTTCGTTTCCACTTGTTAAAGATATGTCTACTAATATTAAAAAGATCGTCAATCTCGAGGATTTAGCAGCTGGTCATAACAAGCGTAGGATCATTGAACAGGTTTCAATTTTTCATTATTGGTTATAAATTTTCATTATTTTGTGATTCAATTGGTTTTGGTTATCATGATTCTTCTATTAATCAGGCTATCTTTAGTGAACTTTGTAAGATGTTGGATCCAGGAAAGCCTGCGTTTGCACCTAAAAAGGCTAAGGCTAGTATAGTTATGTTTGTTGGATTACAAGGTGAAGTCTTTGTTATTGAGTTTTGTTTATAATAAGTTATGTGTAGATTGATAGATTTGGAGAAGTTGAATTGTTTTAACTCGACTATGTCTTTAGGTGCTGGAAAAACCACAACATGTACCAAGTATGCTTATTATCATCAGAAGAAAGGGTACAAACCAGCTCTAGTTTGTGCTGATACTTTTAGGGCTGGTGCTTTTGATCAGCTGAAACAGAATGCCACCAAGGCTAAGATCCCTTTTTATGGAAGGTAACTCAAATCAATCCCTTTGCCTTGTTTATCCTCTTTGTTATGGGGACTTATATCTTACTATCAGCTCTCTTTTTGTGTGTTCGTATGACCTTTGCTTGCATTTCCCACAGGATATTATTAGCTCACATATAAATGTGTCTGTGATTCTGTGTTGATGGAACTTTGTTCTGTAACGGTAGAGGCAAGGTTCATATTTATGAAATTGTAACGATTTAGATTCAAGGTTTGGTTTAGGTCATTAGCTGCATGAGTGACGAGTCTGCACTTAAAAGGATACTTAATATGTTCCTTTTTCCGTAATCCAGTTTGTTTGATCATACCTCTCTAGTTACAGAGTAAACTAAACAAAAGGGAACTTACATTAAATCCATTCTATAGAGCTTACTGTGATAGCAGAATGTGCTAATGCTGAGTTGTGATTCTTTGCAGCTACACGGAATCTGATCCTGTGAAAATTGCTGTTGAGGGAGTTGATAGGTTCAAGAAAGAAAACTGTGACCTTATTATTGTTGACACTAGTGGTCGCCATAAACAAGAAGCTTCTCTCTTTGAAGAAATGCGTCAAGTTGCTGAAGCAACGGTATGCTTTGTCTTCTTGAAGTTTTCTGTTTGTTCCTGGTTGCTTTTAGAGGCTCTAATCATTATCTTTTTACTTTACAGAAACCAGATCTTGTTATATTTGTTATGGATAGCAGTATTGGTCAAGCTGCATTCGATCAAGCTCAAGCATTTAAACAAAGCGTTGCTGTTGGAGCTGTAATTATAACCAAGATGGATGGCCATGCCAAGGGTGGTGGTGCTCTTAGTGCGTAAGTATCTTGTAGCAACTTAATTGTTCTATGAACTCTTTTTCAATTGGACAAGTAAATGTGATCCATTTTCATCTTGTTAGTGTTGCAGCTACAAAAAGTCCAGTGATCTTCATCGGAACAGGAGAGCATATGGATGAGTTTGAAGTGTTTGATGTCAAACCATTCGTCAGCCGTCTCTTAGGTAACATTCATGTCACTGTTTGAAGATTAGCAGCATTTTGAAGATTAATCAACACGTCCTCATTATTTGGTTACTCAGAATCGTGATAATGTTAATGTACAACAGGAATGGGTGATTGGTCTGGATTCGTGGATAAGCTACAAGAGGTGGTACCTAAAGATCAACAACCTGAACTTCTGGAAAAGCTCTCTCAGGGTAACTTTACATTGAGAATCATGTACGACCAGTTCCAGAACATTCTGAACATGGGCCCACTTAAGGAGGTCAGAATCTCATGTCAAATACTATTTGGCTTACCAGCACTAGGTCTGAGGTGTTTGTGTGTGTGTGTGTAGGTTTTCTCAATGCTGCCTGGAATAAGTGCCGAAATGATGCCGAAAGGACATGAGAAAGAAAGCCAAGCAAAGATAAAGCGATACATGACAATGATGGATTCTATGACAAATGAAGGTAAGAACAATATAAATCTTATTTGGAGTAATAAGAAAGTGATGTGTTGTTTGTGGGTTTTACAGAACTGGACAGCTCAAACCCAAAGGTGTTTAATGAGTCAAGGATGATGCGAATAGCAAGAGGATCAGGGAGACTAGTGAGAGAAGTAATGGAGATGTTGGAAGAGTACAAAAGACTAGCAAAGATATGGAGCAAAATGAAAGGACTTAAGATTCCAAAGAATGGAGATATGAGTGCACTGTCAAGAAACATGAACGCACAGCACATGAGCAAAGTCTTACCACCACAGATGCTCAAGCAGATTGGTGGCATGGGTGGTCTGCAGAGTCTTATGAAACAGATGGGTTCTGGTAAGGACATGATGGGAATGTTTGGTGGTGGAGACAAGTAGTTTCTTTTTTTCTTAACTCACATAAACTAGGACTCGTCATCTTGAGTTTTACTTTTACCAGTTTTTATTTGTAAAATATTTAGTTTTGGTTTCTGTTTACAAATTCAAAAAGTAAATGTATCTTATTATACGTTTGTTTACAATTTATGAGATTTTCACACATTCTCTATTATGTAAATGTGACATGTTCAGGCCATGACATGTTTTGGTTAATGAATAGTAATGAAATCATTTATATACCAAACTGTTTCAGCTTTGAACATATATATACTTCTCACTCTCTCTCTTTGTATCAGTCATACAATAAAAAAAAAAAAGAAACAATAAAAGAATGAATTCGGAATCATCTTTGACTTCTTTTTTATAACACAGTTAATCCGGCTGAATTAGGGGACTTTCAGTTTTACTACAACTTAGGGTGGCAAGCCTATACTGCAGACCATTGCATCCTCCCAACACCGACTAATCCTAGAGTCCGGAGAGACCATCTTTTAACTTTTACCAAAACTTTGTAACCTTCCTAACTCTATTCTTAAGCTCCCTCAAGAACAATGACCAATTAGATTCAAGGGTCGTTAGCCTTTTCTTTCTTTTTTTTTTTTTGGTCAACAGCCTTTTCTTTCTAATTTGCAAAAAAAATCCATTTTACTGAACCTGCAACATTAAGTTAAAACTTTCAGACATAGGAAGAGAATACTAACAGTGTTGTATTAAAAAAAACATAAGACAGAGAAAGAAACATTTCATACTTGTTGTCTAAAGAAGAAGAAGAGTAAGATCTCATTCCAAATATCAGGAACTCCAGGTAAACACCAATGACTACAATCAGGTACTAATGGATTATCACTCCATAAACCTACATGACCATCACTTCTAAACGCTGACATTGAAGTTATATCCAATATTGATACCGGAATCGTCATGTTCTTAACTACTTTCTTGATCATTTCAGTGAATATGCTTCTGTCTCTTCCTTCAATGTCTGGAGCTGGATACTTTGTCACATTACATGATCTATGATCACTAACCAACAACAAACAAGAAACTTAAATAAACAACAATCTAAGTATAACCACAAGAATCATGAGTAAAGATAGGAAATTTTGATATCTGTACCCCCAATGCGATGGCTCGAATGTTCGAAACAAAACCCGTGTTTTGTTAGGATCTATGTTGTTCTCTATCCATGATGCCCATGTCTCTAATGCTACTCTATACGCTACAGGAATCGACATTCCGAGCTTCAATGAATTTCCAACCTGAAAGTAACAACCACTGATGTTCCAAACACATAATAAGAAACAAGCAAAAAAAAAACATAAAACAGTTTCATATAGTTTCGAAGACAGCTTACGTTTCGAAAAGCTTCCCAGGCACCCACCATTGACCAGTATTGAATATGAGAAAATCTGCTGAGCTCCATTCATGGTTAATAACATCTAAAACATCTAACTTTAATGTTGACTTAACACGTTTTGGCGCATGCCAATGCAGCAACTTCCCAGGCTGAACTAAGAAAACTGATCTATAAAACTCAATTGTAAAATTATAAGTACTAAACCTCACACCTAAAAACCGTATCCTTTTCGTTATATTGTTACCATTCACTTCATAAACACTTGTTTTATCTTCCAAACCTGTCATTAACATACATATCAAAGACTCCCATTGCGTTCTACTCATCGAATCTCCTACAAAAACTATCCTTTTACCTCTTAACTTCTCCAATACATAACCTACATCGAATCTCGGAACATTACAATGCCTAGGCTTCCACCTCCACTTCAAATACTCTTCGTGTCCACGGCCATTACCTAAGCAATTGAATCCTTTCTCTATAAAAGGACACTCCGAAGCATTATAAATCGGATAATCATCATCAACAACCCAATTCCCATCAAATATATCACATTCTTTATCATCCATAACAGAGCTGTTGAACTGTAATACTCCATTATAACCCAAGAAGGTTTGAGCAAGGCTAGGAACAACATATAAATAACCACCAGTAATGATAATAAGAAACGAAACAATAGTTCCGGTGATGATAAGTACTTGAAACAAATATGAAATCTCTTTTAACCGGTTAGTAGAGAGTCTTGGACTTCCTACAAAGTTATGTGTTCTTGGACTTGTGAAAGCTGAGCTAATAGGACTAGTGAAGATACTTAAAGAAGAGTTTTTTGGGCTATCTATAGCTAATGAAGTCAATGCTCTTCTATTGAATGATGAACTCTTTGTGAAACTACTCATTGTTTCTCAACGATTCAACCACATTTTCGACATCCGAAATCGTATTTACTATAAGTTCTGTGCTCTTTCTAGCTTCTTTGTTTCCACTTCTATAAATTTATACACATCATGCATTGAACAACAACAACACTACAAAGATCAATGTTGAACACAGACCTGTAACCTAACAGTTGAAAAGACAACATTTTTGCATAAACCCATAAATAAACAGATCAAATCACTAAATGGGCAACGCACAAATCAACAAAACCGGAAGAGAAGAAGAAGAAGCAATAGAATCCAAAATCAATACCACGAAAAGTAGCACAAATATGGAGCAGAGACTTGAAGGTTATTCAATGAAGACGCGTTTTGGTTGAGATCGGAGATTAGGACAGAGTGAGATCGGCGAGGAAAGAGGACACTGTCCGATTCCGATGTCTGCTCAGTTATCTGATTTTTTTATTTCAAGTTCGACCGGAAGGGTAATTTAGTAAATTTAAAAGTTTCAAATAATTTATTTTAAAAATGGAAATATATCAGTTTAAGAATGTTCTGATCTTTGTCACTAAAGAACATTATTATTTCTAAGTTTAATAGTGAAACATTAACCAATGATTAGTCATCGTTAATTAAATGATGTACTTATTATGTTATTTTACTAGACAGAGACAAAAAAAAAAAATTAGGCTATAATAATAAAATGGTGATTACTGTATTTGCTCATCATATATAGTTTAGTTACTGATGTGACACAAATTAAAAATTTTGTTAACTACATATATATTATTTTAGCATTAACTAATACTTCAGTTTTTTTTGTTACAGATCAAATAAGTTAGAAGATTGCATAAGCTGGAGCAGATAGTTCACATCGAATCTGGTATAGAAATCCAAAATTCAAACCCGAACCAAAAAATTTGATACGAATCCAGTTCATTTTAAAATTTGATCGGTTCTATATTAAATAAATTTCGATTACATTTCGAATTGTATTCCAACCGAAATTATTTTAGGTAACCGAGCTAACCCAAAATATATAAACTAATCTACTACATATTATTCGAGAAGTACTAAATAAAAAATAACTCTACTATGATGTGGTAGATTACAGTTTATTCCATTGGATTATCATATCATAATTTAATATTTATATTAAATTATAGAAAAGTAATTCTATAATTTTCTAATTGCTACATATATTAATCAACAATATCTTCATATTTTCTACATACATTATTAATCATTAATCATATATATCATCAACAATATTAAACTTCTTATACTATAAACTGTTAAGTATATATATAATCATATATATTACCAGAACACTAACATAATATCTTAAATAACTGATTAGAACGAACATGTTTTATCATAATAGTTGATGACCCAATAAAGAACCGATTCTTTTCGTACCAAAGCAACTTCCCCAAAGCATTCCCTCTAGATAGACTAAAGATCACTATAATATTTTATTTATATTCTAAATATATAATATATACAATAGTAAACTCATCCAAATATTCATAAATGAAACATTAATTCAAATATAAGTATTCGGTTCTTCATTGTACGAAATATAATAAAACATTATATACATTATTTAACAATATAATATCATACACAGTTTTTACTATAAATAAAATTATTAATTCTAATAAATATCACGCNGTAAACTCATCCAAATATTCATAAATGAAACATTAATTCAAATATAAGTATTCGGTTCTTCATTGTACGAAATATAATAAAACATTATATACATTATTTAACAATATAATATCATACACAGTTTTTACTATAAATAAAATTATTAATTCTAATAAATATCACGCTTTTATCTCACCATTAATTCATTGAAAATAGAATAAACAAATGAATCTTCTGATTAACTGCTAATGGAGTTATCCAAAAAAAAACTATAAATACATAGCTATTACCGTCTAATTGCTCAACTCAATTCTTCAAAATCGTCTAAAATGCTTACGTGTTTTTGTTTTGCTGATGTTCATGAAGAAGTTTCATCTGTTTCTGATTGTAACTCTGAAGCCGCTGCTGATGAATTTGTTCAAGCAAATGATAATTTAGATCTATGGATTAAGAATCCAAAGAGTATTACTAATCGTCGACACAAATTTATTCAAGCTATGGGCTTTAGTTTTAAAAAAAAAAGACTTTGGCCTTGATCTTCATCTCCTTGAAGACTCTAAATTCGATCATAATATTCCAGAACATTTAATCTCTATACCAGAAACTGATCACGAGGAGGAGGACGACGATAAGTTGTTGAGCAATATATCCTCTATTTCATCATCTTCAAATTCTTCTCTAGCTGAGGCTGTTAGTTTGAGAGGTTCATTTCAGAACCGTGTCAAGAATATTGATGAACATATTTTGTTGACAAGAGATTGTTCCGTTTCCGTTTCTTTTAAAAAATAGTTTAAGGAGTTGTCGTCTTTGTGTGTTGGACAAGAGTTCTCTGTGCATGATGGATCTATTGTAGTGATGAAGTTTTCTCATGATGGGAAGTACTTAGCTATTGCTGGTGAAGATTGTGTCGTGAGAGTATGAAACATTACAGAAGATGAGAGAAGAGATAATGAGTTTGACGTGGCTGAGTCTGATTCAAGCTTTGATTGTATTTACTTTGGAATGAATGATAAGTCACAAATTGAGTCTGATTCAAAATTGAGTCTCTTCCGAAGTTAAGGAAGAAGTCAGAATCGGCTTGTGCTGTGTTGCCTTCAAGAGTCTTTAGTGTATCTGAAACTCCTCAGCATGAGTTCAAAGCACATAAGGATGAAATATTGGATCTTTCTTGGTCCCATAAATGGGTAAATTACTTGTCATTGTTTTTTTTATAATGATACTTTCTTTCTATGGTATTAACAACTATGTGAATGTGTTGCAGTTTCTACTTTCATCTTTAGTTGACAGGACTGTTAGATTGTGGAGAGATGGTTCTACTGATGAATGTATCAGTGTTTTCTCTCATTAGAGCTTTGGTGAGTTTCTATTTGCTTAGATGCTGCATCTTTAGTATCACCTAAACCTATGCAATATTATGTTAAACAGGTCGTCGTTGGTTTGAAGGAGAAGGACCACCATTGTATTTGGATCAACAACTGTGTTGAACAAACTAACTACAAGGTCTTCTTTGTCTTTGTTGTCCATGTGGTGACTGCATGTGTTCTGGTCTACGTCGAGACATATTGGTTCTGGTCTGCGTTTCCGTAGAGCTTTTGATTCATTCCCTGTGTCACTGTCATCTCATCTCAACTTTAACTTCTCAGCGCTCTGGCTCATCTGCTTTTGAAACCCTTTTACTGTGCCTCAGCTTGTGAACAAGACGAGACTGTAATCAGACTCTTGCTAGACAAATCTCAGCGTCATTGTTAACAGGATCATGAACATCAGTTAGGTCATGTTCGTTTCTTCGTCCAGATGCAATATCTGGATGCAAACGCTCAAATGTTGTTCGTTTTTTTCATTTAGTTTTGCATCCAGATGCTGAAATGAGATATTTGAGATACTAAAAAAATGAGCTTCCAGATGTTGCATCTGCATCTCAAAATCCAAAAGTCTAAAATACCCTTTATTTCAAATAATAAAAAAAGTTAAAATGTTTTTCTCTAAAATACGGAAACAATTTTTTTTAAAACACCAAAAAATCGGTTTTCTGATAAAAAATTTTATTTCGTAAAAAAATATGGAAACACGTTTTTCCGCCAAAAATACGGAAACACGTTTTTCCGCAAAAGCATGGAAACGTGTTTTTCCGCNATGCGTAAACACGTTTTCCCGCAAAAAACGCATAAGCATGTTTTTCTGTAAAAAATACGAAAATACGTTTTTGGTTATATTGTATAACATATATTAATAAAATAAAATTATCTTATAAACAACAATTTAATAATTATTAATAATTATATAATTTAAATAATTATATATTGTTTATTAGTAAAACAATTGTCCTTTTTAGTCATTTTCTATTAGTTGCATCTGGATATAATTACAGATGCTAAAACGAAAAAATGGCATTCAGATGTGATATTTAGATACAAATCTCAAATACATAAACGAACAACATCTAACATCTGCATCCAGATACTAATATCTGTATCTGCATCCAGATGCACCATCTGGATGAAGAAACGAACGGGACCCTGCTAAGTCGTCATATTATTAAAATTGTTGTTTGAATATAATTTATGCCCTGCTAAATTATGTGTATATTTTTTATGCAACTCATCGTTAGGTCCAATTATAGACAAACGAGGGAAAAAAGAAGAAAATTTCTCTGAACTTCACCATCAATTGAAAAAAAATAAACATGTACTCAAAAAAATTAAGTAAGTTATTTTACGGAAAACAAGTTAGGAATACTTCTAATAGTCGTAAAATAATTAATTTAACCAAATTATAAACATTAATTATTATTATTTATAATGATTTTTTTCCCAACTAAAAAAATATGATTTAAAAAAATGAATATTTTTTTAAAACCATATTAAAATAAAGAAATTATTATATTTGTTCAATTTTAAATAATACACTACAATAGTATAAACGAAAAAAACTCGCGCGTAGCGCGGACATGTCCCTAATATATAAATAATTTAAAGTTAATTTGTTTCATACTTAATCTAAATATCCCTAATTTATGTCACCCAATACTAACAATATATTAAACTTAATTTATCTCACCCATTAATAACAGTATATTAAACTTCCTATTTTTTTGGATCGCATAACTTTAAAACAGTTTCACGGATATTTATCCACTAAT
Organism: Leavenworthia alabamica; assembly: GCA_000411055.1. Lineage (NCBI taxonomy): Eukaryota > Viridiplantae > Streptophyta > Magnoliopsida > Brassicales > Brassicaceae > Leavenworthia > Leavenworthia alabamica. The sequence goes on from KE157178.1 coordinate 89,073, forward strand.
ATATATCTCTAACTTTATATTTTAAAATAACTACTATTTATCCGTAATATTTCGTTTCAACGCCTAACTTAAATTCCCTAATTTTTCTCTAGAATACTAACCAAAAAATTATCTTTCTCACCTATAAATATAATCTAAATTATTCTAAATTAACATCCATTTCTAGTGTATTTCTATCGCATATCTAAAAATGAATATACCAAACACTCTAACATACCTTAAAGATATCAAACCATTTAAGTCAATTTGGCGTGTTCAAGTTAAATCCTCCATGTCTGGAAACATTACACAAAACAAACCGGAGAAACTCTTGAAATGGTTCTGGCCGATGATAAGGTAAAATAACAACAACTAAAAAATTAAATATTTTTCGTAAATATTTATTTTTAAAATATTGTGTATTGACTTCAAGTTTTATCATATATTTCTAGGGTGACAAAATATATTCTTCTATAAAAAAACATTAGTCACCAAATTTGAAAACAAAATCCGAAGATACATCTGATTTTGTTGATATGTTACTATTACATGAAATTGAAACGACATTTGAATTGAATATCACTACAAAAAGCCTCAAAAATAATAACTATGTAAGCACATCAAAAATTTTATATATAAGTATTCTGTTTCTATTTAAAGTTTTCCTTTCAAATAATCTCAAAATATATAATTCAACATTATATATTCTTTATCTCTTATTTTATATGTTATTCTTAATATATAATTCTTAATGTCTATAATGTAAGTATATAACACATGAAATTGAGTATATTCTGTACCATATTTTTAATTGTTAATAACTTAGTGTGCACATAAAAATCATGTTATTACAATATTTTTAAAAGAATCTGAAATTGAATCTGAATAACATTATTAACATTAGTAACTAACAATTTTTAATATGTTATAAGAGATGTATAGAATCTGAATAACATTAGTAACTAACAATTTTTTTTAGTTGAGCTCACAAGGATTATACAAAATTATATTTGTAAAGCTTATATCTAATAAATTACTCATTAATGTATTTACTAATGTTTTATATGGGTGTTTTTTAGTTTTTTCCACATAGTTTTACGACTCGACACAATTTACAACTTGTTGCAGGAGAAGTTATTATAATTGATTTTAGTGGGATTGAATGTCATGTTTCTTTGTTATCCCAAAATGGACAATGGAGTGATAGGATGCGTTTTAGTAAAGGTTTCAAAGATTTTTTCATCGCTAACAACATGAAAAATGGCGGATATGTAGAGTTGCAGCGTATTTCTGAGGACATAACAACTCAAGCAATATTTAAATTAACAGCTACCGTAACTTAGACTTAATTTCATAAACTCTTTTCAAAATGTTTTGTCTAACTATCTTTAAATATGACAATTATGTATTTCATGCTTCTACATTTCTATGCTATTTAACAATATTCATAAAATATTTCTCCGCACTCGAGAGCGCGGGTACAATCCTAGTTTTACTTTAAATTGACTGATCAACCAGTTTTATTTTAAACCAAGCTAATCCGACTAAAATTCCTCTTAATTTCAGATTGTTCTAATTGTTCAATTAATTTGGATTACCCTATCAAATTGTATATGTTTATTTAAATCATAAATTGTAAACTTTCAACTATATATCATATTATAAATAATTTTTCAAAATCAATTCAAATATAAACAGAATCCAAAACCATTCGAGATAAACTAAATCGATTAAGAACTTCTTAAAAGTAATTGTGGGCAAACGGGATTTTGGGACGGAATTTTACGGGAATGTGAATGGGACGTAAATTCGGAAGTATGAAAATGTATCACATTTACATCCCATATTAAATATGGGACGGGACAGGAACAGAAATTCCCAAAAATAAACATGACAAATTATTTAAAATTTAAAATTACAAATACATTTGTTAATAATAACGAAACAAATAAAATCAATATAACATAAATTTCATAGTTATAAATTAAAATAAAGTTGATTAATTTAAAATAAAATAAAAACTCACATATTCTAATTAATAAATATTCTATTTTTAAACTCTGTTTTTGCTTTAAAAGTTTAACATGGTATCAGAGTCCTACTGATTCGAGGGGCAATTTCCGCAGAAGATAGAAAAAAAAAACAAAGATGAAAGTAGCGATGCAACAAGTGATTCTTGTATTCGATGGAAATGGTTATGCGTTCTGGTGCATAAAAATGAAAACCATATTAAGAACGCGAAAATTGTGGGAAGTGGTGGAGACATTTGTTCCTACACAACCAATGCAAGGAGAACACAGTCCAGAAACTCTGCAATTAAAAACCAAATGGGAGGATTCATCTTCTAAAGATCTGATGGCAATGCAACTCTTGCAAACTGCTGTCACGGATCAGATATTTTCTCGTATAGCATATGCGGTCACATCAAAGGATGTTTGAGATGCATTAGCATCAGAATTTTAAAGATCTCCACAAGTACGACTGATCAACTTGCAATCGTTGAGAAGAGAATATGAAAACTTAAAGATGAACAAAGGAGAAAGCATCAAATTTTTCACTAAAAAATTAATTGATTTGGGAAATCAATTACGGGTGCATGGAGAAGCAAAGACAGACTATCAAATTGTCCAAAAATTCTCATATCTCTCTCCGCATAATTTGATAGCATAGTGGTTTTGATGGAGCAAAAAAAAGATTTGACCTCGTTGCCGATAACAGAGTTGATAGGAATTTTGAAGGCACATGAAAAACGTGTGTCGTTGCGTGATGAAAGCATGAACGAAGGAGTGTTTCATATTTCACGAGAAGGAAAATATGTTGTCTGGTGTGACAACAAAAGTAAAAAATGGTGTGAATTTTGTAAGAAAGAAAAGCACACGGAATCAGATTGCTGGAGGAAACTAAGGAAAGTTCACAGCAAAAATTTGAAAAATTATAAAGAATGTTACAACTGTGGAAATGTTGGACATTATGCAAAAGATTGTCGTTCAAAAAAAATAAGTGGGCATATATGAATCTTGAAGATGAAAATTTTGAAGATCACATGTTGTTTACTGCAACAGAAGAAGTGATAAAAGATCATGAAAGAGACATGATGAAAGATTACGTCGAAAAAGTTTGGAGTGAAACCGATATATGATTTAGGGGGAGTGTTAGAATTAATCATATCTCATAAACTATAGTCTCATGCATATAAGTTAATTTATTTACCGAAAGTCACCATTTGTCAATGGTTGCATATTTACAATTACACATGTTGTTTCATTATATCATTTCATGTAGTATAAATATAAGAGTTCATTATAAATCATGTACACATATTCTCATTAATAAAAGTTCTATTTAAAAAAAAAAAAAAATAAATAAAAATAAATAAAAAACTCAAATAACTAATCTTATGTTTTTTTCTAATCGTTTATCGTTTACTTGTTTACCTATTTATCTTATATGACATAAAATTATCAATAATGATATCATTAATAGTTAGTTATAAAATTTATCATATAAAATTTTATATTATAATTGTTTATTATTATGTTTGTGAGATATACATATATATATCTTATAATTTATATATAATACTTTATAGTTATATATATATGTATATTTTATATATCATATATCCCAAACGGGATTTCGAAATTCCTATTTTCGTCCCATCCTGTCCCGTTTCCAAACGGAAATCAGAACTTTGTTCCATATAAGAATATATTTTGAATGGGATAGAAATTTCCGAATGAAAATAGGATGGAACGAGACAGGAATTGTGGATACCTCTACTGAGAAATGAGAACACAGGACGATAAACGAAACATTTGGTTTTAGTCTGGTCTACTAATTTCCATCAAATTAATAAATCTGAGAGAAAAAAGGAAAAAAAAAATCTGACAAAATCTCTGTTGGTATATCTACAGTCTACACACAACTCGAAGACATGAAGCAAACATAAAGCTTGCAGTAATCTTTCACCTAACCTCTAAGAAAAGCACAAAGTTTTAACTTTTCTCAACAGCTCCAGCTTTTATGGTGACTTTGTATTTTAAGAAACAATGGAGTTCCATTCAAATCAGCTCTTCTTCACTTTGCTAACATAAGCCTGAAAACAAAATTTTGGTTAAAGAAACCTCAAAAGTATCAGCAATTTGGGTTGTGATGAACAAACACAAACAAACCTGAACAAGCTTGGAAAGCTTTGGTTTTGAAGCTGATAGATAATGATCAATCTTATCTTGTGTTTGAGGAATGTTTCCGGTTTGTATTGCCCCTGTAACTTTATCAACTACCTTCTTGACTATGATTTTGTAAGCATCTTTGTTCATCCCACCTTCTTTCCAAGCAGGTTTTAGAAGCTCCTTAACAATCTCCACTAGTGCGAATTTAAAAGCTCTCATTCCTTTGGGATCTTTGCTTTTCTTGTTGTTTTCATCACCCGCACCATCATCTTCTTCTTCTTCTTCTTCTACTACTACTTTCTCAGTAGCCTCTACAGTGTTTTCTTCTTTATCAGTCTTTCGCTCATCTGGCTCTTTGCTAGCTTCTTTATCTGTCTTTTCTTCCTTGTTTCCCTCAGTGGAAGCCTTTGGATGATCAGCTAATGAGACCAAATTGTCGAGAATCTTCACTTGTTGCGTGTCGCTGTTGTTCATCTGTAATGCAGTAACAGCGTGAATGGAGCTATTACTAGGAAGGTTACTTTGAACCTGTGAAGATTGTTCCTTTTGTCCATATACTTCAGGTACCTGCATTGCCAGTTTGGGATTCAAAGTAGAATGGAGTTGCGTAATCGGTTGTCCATTACCAAAAAGCTGAGCTAGAGATGCTGAGATGTTGCTAATACGATTGAGCTCTTCCTTACTCACAGTGTTTTGAGCATTTCCATTCTCAGGATTACTCGAGTTTAAGCCTCCGGAAAGACTTGGCGCAGCAGGTAACATCACTTGACTTCCTCCAACAGCTAGTGGTGTACTTTGGTAAGGCACTGAACTATGATTCTCAACGTTCTGATTGAATGCTTGGACCGGAGGAGCCAAGTTACTGAAATTGTGATGCGGAGGAGCTACAGTCTTTTTGCCCACAGTTGAATACATACTAACACTCCTTTGATTACCATCTTGCTGAGCTATTGCTGTGGCACCATGCTCATAAGCAGGTGCTAAAGTATCTTTAAGGACTCGCGAATTTGAGCTCTGAGATACGACACCATGCTCTTCTTCATTCACGGGTTTCTTAACTCCGTAATTCCAATCAGGAGACATCTCCATATTATCAATCCAGCTACCATTATTCCCCTTAGCTTCAGACATACCTTTACTGACACGAGGAATTTCGACCTCACTGGACTTGCCTGCATCTGATCTTTCTATATCATTCCATTTATGATTATAGTTCCGCGTCCTCTCTGTTGTGCCACTATGATTATAATTGTCCTTTCTACTAAACATCTTGTCTTGTGGCTTTCTCTCAGGACTTCCCCTAGCAGAAGGAGCACCAAGGTGTACGAACCTGCAATTATTTCCATTACGACAGTATCCTGAAGCAAAAAACTTGCAGGGAACTTTGGAGCTTCTGTGGAATTCTCCATCTGGAAACTCCCTTCTCTGTGGTTCTCTGTCTCTTACAGATTCATTTCTGTGGCTTCTCAAGGTTGGATCTGAAGTTTCTCTTCTTGAATTATGTGTATCTTCTGGAAAATCAGAGCTATAGTCAGCCCTGCCACTGACCCTCACTGGATGTTGTTCCCGGGAATCTTCGGTATAGTATTCGGTATCCCTTGTCTTTCTATTCTTAGACTCCCAATCATAGTCATCAGCTGTATTGTATCTACCATCAAATTCTCTCCCTGACCTTGGCGAAACTCGTGCTCTCGTCTTGTAACTGTCATAGGATCCTCCTTCATCACGCCTTACTCTCTTCAATGGGCTTCGGCTTCTGCTCCTGCTGTTACTTCTACTTCTACTCCTGAACAAAGGGCAACCATCGAGCATAAATCAATCAAAACACCAAGTACTATGTCAGAAAATGAGATACAAAAGATGTAAGCCATTTGTAACTGAAACTGACCTACGGGTTCTAAGCCGGTCCCTTGAAGGTGACTGGCGAAAAAACTGTTGTCTACTTTCATCTTGTTCAGAAGACTTTCTAGGATCATAGTAACCCATCATGACATCATCATCTTCATGTGAGACTCTGCTTCTGGTCGGCCAAGCTTCTCCTGAGTGTTGTCTAGATTTCAGATGCTCATCATCATCATTATCCGGACCAGACCTCCTACTTCCATTTTTACCATTACCCCCTGGATATAGCCGTGGATCCTTTGGATTTTTTTCGGGGAAATGAGAACCTGCTTTCCCAATGTAATCATTTTCACTAAGATGATGAGTATCTTCTACCTTGGTATCCCATTTCGAAACATGTTTTCTCCCCGAACCACTCATCTTCAGCCGTAAGGGCCACAAACTAGTACTAAATATCTAAAGGTGAAAAAAATCTGCAAAGATGTTTGAAGTAAACCAAGATTAAACACAGAACAATAAAGCTAGCATTTACTCATTTGTTAACATAGTAACCAATATATATTAGGAAGATAAATCATAAAGAGGTCAAAACTTAGAATCAATGTAAACAAAACTTACAAACTACATAGAGTCAACAAAATTCATGTACAGGTGTTCAAATCTTGTATAAACACTCAAAAAGTTTCACTTTTTGAACACTTATGTAAGAACAAGGCTTTCTACACCAAATTAACTACTTAATTGCCAAATTTCTCTTAACATAGAAGAGATCAAAGGCCTTGAACCCAGAATCCGATAGAAAAATCTAATTTTTCAAAGAACAATAGTGATGTTGAAGATCTCGTCTGAAACAGAATGATTCAATGGTGAAACAACTACTTTAAGATAAGAATGGTTGAGACCATTACTCACACGACTAATTAAGCAAAGCATAAGCAAACCCAAGAGAAGTAAATATGAATCTATAGTCTCTCATGCCTCTTCCTAAGAGCTTCTTCAAATTTCTTGAAACCCTAAAGATCAAGAGGGCAATACTATAGAGACAATGAGAAGACTGAAACTCACGTGGATTCAGAGAACGAACGCCATTAGAAAGAGAAATCGAGAGAATAAGTGAAACCCTAGCAACGTGTTTTTCCTGCTATTGACTAGTCTTCAAGGCGTATCTTAACGAGGCTTCATAGCTTTAAGGGTTGATTTCTAGAGGTGTCTTCAAATGAAGAAAGAGAAGACTTTTTTAACTCCTGAGCTTTCTAATTGGTGATGATTCCTCTTTCTTCTTCTTCTTCTTCTTCTTAGGTCGAGAGTTTTGCTCTGGGCGTGGTGGGACCCGCTCGTAGTTTTCTTTTTTACCTGGATTACTAAGTGGGTAATCTTAACCGTTGATTTAGTTTATGCTTTTAATGTCAGCCACTGGATATGTGTCTATCCTGAACCATCAACACAGGAAAAAATAAGATACAAATTCGTAAAATGTTGTATGTTTATTTGAATTTGAAATCCATGTCACAAATCTACATTAGCTTATCGGGTTTATCCAAAATCATATTCGTTTATCTAAAATCATATATATTTATTCGAAATAAATGCATATATCTCCAAAACTATATTAATTTACGTGAAATTAAAATATATAAATTCAATCTCTATAAATAAATTAGAAATTTGTTTGTTTTTTTTTCCATCTGATAATTTTATTGATTAACTATAATTTACATCATTTGATACAAAAAGAATTAAAAAATTAAGACAGTTAAAATAAATTTTCCAAAGTCGAATTGACTCTATGGCATATTTTGCAAGTGTATCTGCGCAGTAATTGTTGGAACGAAAACTATAATAAAATTTGATAGAATCAAACATTGCACTCCACAAATTAATCTCCTGGATATAGTTGTTTAACCGTAAATTCTTCCCTTTCCCATTGATAAGATTATTGATAGTTTGATTATCACCTTCAAAAATAATTCGTCGATATCCAAAGTTCCATGCTGCTTGGAGTGCCCAAATTAGAGGCGAAAGCTCTGCTTTTCCAATTGAATGTCTTCCTTTGAATTTTTCATATCCACATATTTGAACAACACCACTATTATTCCGAAATATCCAGCCCATTCTAGAGCAACCTGTATTAGGGTGATGAGAAACATCGTAATTACATTTAATCCATGCCGGGTCGGGGGTTCCACCGGTTGTGTGCGATATGAGAGAAATATTGATGTTCCATATCAGAATTCTGAATTACAGTGGCGTCTAACCATTCCCGTGTCTCGTCTTTTGCCTTTTTCAAAATTTCTTCATGATTAAATAATTTTTGACTAAATAATAACTCATTTCTGCCTTTCCATATCCACCACAAAATCCAGATTGGACAAAATCTAATGGCTAAATCAAACCGAGTATCTGAACATAAAGAAAAAATATACCTTAATTTGTTTTCTACCGATATAGATTCGTCTAATAAAGTTATAGTAGGGATTCCTGATGCACGCCAGACCTGAGCCGAAAAACCACAAGTAAAAAATGTATGATCCGTAGTCTCATATTCAGAACAACAACGACTACAAAAAGGGTTAACTTGGATATTGCGATGAAGTAAATTATCAGCTACACCGATAGCTCTTGACCCTACTCTCCATAAAAAATGTTTGAGTTTGGGCGTTATACGTAGTTCCCATATTTTCTGTGTGATATCCGGGTTCTGATGCAACGGAGCCCTCTGCTCATGTGTATTAAAGTTTGATGAAGAGGCACACCAATATCCTGATAAGTTTATCATGTTGGGGATAACTGGGTATAAATATTTTATTAATAATGGAATGATCTGATGGATCAACCATATTACCCACTTTGTTCATGTCCCAGTGTTTTGTATGAGGATTGATGATGCTTGCGACCGGGATATTAGGATTGACTGGAGGTAGTAATAATGGAGGTCTTGGCGGTAGTATAGGCAGCCACGGGTCAATACCTAACCGTGTACGATTCCCGTCTCCTACATTTACTTGAATACCTTTTTTGAGAAGTTCACATCCAAATCTCAGTGACTGCCATCCATACGAAGCTTGGTAACCTTTTTTGCTTCTAAAATATTACCATCAGCGAAATATTTCGCTTTTTAAAACTTTATAAAGTAGGCATGAAGGCCGTTGTAATAACTTCCATACTTGATTCGCAAGTAAAGCTTGGTTGAAATGTTGTAAATCCCGGAAACCCAGACCACCCTC
>KE157179.1:479-10858 GCA_000411055.1 Leavenworthia alabamica
TCGGCCATACAATCGACCAGTCCCATGCCAACTTCACCTGGTCAGTCTAACTGTTTCACCCGACCGGGTGACTTTCTAAACCAGTCACCAACCTGTCCAAACACACCCAAGCACCTCTCGAAGTTTCCCGAATGCTTCCCGAGGTTCCCCGATGTCACACTCGTGCATGGATGTTACAAAAAGACTGGTCCGAAATATGTTCTGAAACTGTTTCCTTTCTGCTTCATCTTGGATGAGTTTTTTTCATCACTGGTCCGAGATGCATTTCGAGAATTTTTTTTCTTTAACCACATGAAATTATTATGGATCAATAATTACTTCATCAATGTAGCAGTGTTTTGTGTGTGGACCTTCTACGACGGGAGTAAAGTTACATCCACTATTATCTTTTACCTAACATACGTAGAATAAAATTCTTGGCTACTCTGATGTGACAGGTTTTAAACCTTAGGAAAACTGCAAGTGCACAGCCTATACAGTAGTACAAAGGGTATCGAATCCACAGGGAAGACAAAGGCTACACAATGACTCGTTTAGTTCAAAGGCTAAGCTAAAACAGAGTGTGTTTAATAGGTGTGTTCTGCATCAAACTCAAATGCTATTAACAAAAACGATTAGAAACAGAATGAGAAAACACTAGGCACTAGGTACTTGGATATAGGTTTCCGGAACTCAACTACTATTCAGGTTCTTTTCTAAACCGCATCGGACTCAAATAAAACAGACTCGCCATACTACTTCCGCAGCTATGGTAACTAATGATATAGAATCCGAGCATCTAAACTTCCGTTTGATCACGGCTAGACTAGTCACGCACTAAGCAAAGGTTTGATATGTCCACGNTGACCTAAATATTTTTAGGGGCATTTTGGTAATTTAACAAGTCAGGGGTAGTTTGGTCTTTTCACACCTCCAGAGACTAAGGTGCGTGCATGACCGTGGTTCGATGAATTCGACTGGTTCTTAAAATCGTTTGATTTTTATGTTGTGATTGTGTGTTGTGTGTTTGAGTTTTGAGTTTGTGTGGTTCTGTGTTATGTGTTTGAATAAATAATTATTAAACCAAATGTCGGTTTAATAATGTATTTTCAACTGAAAATTTGAGTATTGAGTTAAAAGAAAAATCTGAGTAAAATTTTGAGAAAAACATTCTGAGTTTTGAGGTCTAGTCACCGGATGTTCTGAATGAACTGACGGGCTAGCATTCTGAGTTTTGAGGTCTAGTCACCGGATGTTCTGAGTGAACTGACGGGCTAGATGGAGAACCGAGTGCACTGAGTGGGCGCCGGTTTCTCGTGATCATGTGATGTCGGGTGGAACGAGTTAGCATCCGTTCATCACATGTGATCAGTGTGATAATCGGGTTTCTGAGTGATTACCAGTTGTCATACATTTGAGTAAATAAAATTGAGTAAATTGAGAATTGAGTAATTAAAACGAGAATTGAGAATTTGAGTAACATTAAGTTAAATGATTTGGGAACCAATCGCTTTTGTCTACAAAAAACCCAGTAGACGGAAAGATTGCCCACTCAGTATGTTTTATATATTGATAGCGCCATTTCGTGTGCGCAGGTAAAGGAAAGGATAAACCTTGATGTTGATCTCGTGGCACAGCAGCTGGGAGGCGATGGTATACCGGTTGCGATGTTTGCGTTTTATTTGAGTTTATGTTTGAGAACCTAGTTGTGAGTAGGTATAATTTGAGATTTGATATTTGAGTTATGTTGGAGTTATTATTTATTTATTGAAATTTAAAAAATTAGTGATTTTGTTAGTAGGATAATCCGGAATCTAGAACCGATAAGTATGAGATTATCGATTGGTTAATAAAATTTTTTAAATTTAGTGGTTTTGAGTTTAGAGAACCGGATTGGGGTGTTTCAAGATATGTGAGAACATTAGATAGAGAAAGGAAATAAAACGATATATTATTTTAGTGAGTTGAATAAATATATTATAAATCTTGTAAAATAAATAGATGGATGATTTGAAAAAGTTGAGAAAAATTAACAAATTACCAAAAAGATTAGAGACTCATAACATATTAATTGTTTTAAAATTATTTGATTATAAATATTAAATTTATGTTCAATTGATTTTAATGTGATAGAAGATTTTAGAATTTATTTAAGTTATTTGTGAATACAAAATTTTGTTATTATAAATATATATATCAATATACCACCTAAATACCATAAATTTTTAAAAATATAATAAATTTTTTTTGTATTTATAAATATTGAAGATAATTATCTAATTTATATAGTTTTTTTAGTTAAAAAGTATTTTTAAAATTTTAAGTCTATCTATTTTTGTAGTTGTGATGAACATATCTATAAATATATCTATATATTTACACTAAAAGATTAATATTAACATTTGTGTTTTATTTATTAAATTCACACAAGCTTTATAAATTTTTAAATTTCTAGAAATACAAAGTTAAAATATACTATTATATAATATGAGTTCATTTAAAAATTTTAAAATTAGATTGAAAAATGTATAAAGATCTATATCTCATTACCGTCACATAGGAGAAATGTTACTTCATCAACAAAATTAATATTCTTTTCTATATTATAAATTTTTTAAAAAAATTGCATATAATTGTTTATTAAGTTTCCATAACAAGTCAACGAATCATTATACAAATCTTAAATTTTAAAATTTTAATTCTCATAAATCATGCAAGAAGAATAACTAACCTTAACCACTTAAATAAGAACTATGCTCATATAGTCAATGATACAAGATCATCTCTAAAAGCTTTGTATTCTCACCTTGTACTTAATATTTTTATTTATTTATTTTTATATTTTTATTTGTTTAACTTTTATAGTAATATTTATATTTTTTAATTGATTGTAATTTTTGTAATATTAAAATTAAAACAGAATGACATATATAAAAAACTAAAATAATATATTTCCTTATGTATGAGTTTTTGAAAATTTGATATTTATTTATGTTAATTATTATATATACAATATGAATTTAAATGAATACATTATATTATAGATATTTATTTTTATAATTTAACTATAAAATAAAAATCCAAAATAAAAGAGTACCTAGAATTTTCTAATTTTTATAACTGAAAACTAAAAATTGTATAGAAAACTCAAAATTGCACCCAATAACTTTGTTTAAATTAGAAAATCTAAATTTTTCCAACCTAAAACCCTATTTTTTAAATAAAATAAAAAAAATATCCTAACAACTACTGAAACAACCGTCCCATTTTTTTTTTTTTTTTTTAAATTTAGTTACCACTAATTATTTTTATTTATGCCTTATTTTCATTTATAAATATATAGTTAATATAAATATTAAATTCCCAAAGTCCCGGTTATTAATAAAATTATTAATTCTAAAATAAAATCATTAATTAAAAAATAATTTTATTAATCTGAATTAAATTCATTAATCCAAATGCCAAGATAAATTATTAATCCAAAAATAAATCCATCAACCAGATTAAATTTATAAATTCAAATACCAAATTAATTCATTAATCCAAATACCAAAATACGGAAAACAAATAAAACAAACCGACACCAGAACCCGTCCTCCCGTCCTAGCCGTGACTCCACGCTTAAACTTTATCTTTACCTGAAAAAAAATATATAAAAGAGAGGCATCAGCAAATCAAATGTCTTAAACCTCTTCTCATGCACCACCATACCAGAACATGGGATGTTACAATCATCAATACACAATCATCAATATCTTTTTAGTAATAACTTCTGCATATTTATCATTGATATCGATATATTTATATTTCCTCTTTTGTATCTAGTTTTTCTATATAAGAGAGCTCATTCTATCAATACAGACAGACCAAAATAATTCTAATATCTCTTGTCTCTGAACGGTATATAACTCTGGTTCTTTTTACTGGTCGTGCTATTATGGACTTTTGGGACATGCTTTGTTCCTTACTTGCTGTTACGAAAGTGATTGTGATGGATGTATCAAGGAAGTATAGGATGGATTACTGGTTGCTTCATGGCATTACTAGAGGATGTTCGTGGTACAGTTACTGAGGGTATGTGTTAAGGCTATGAATCCCTAACTCTGTTGTTATTAGCTAAGAACAGCGCATTTGTATCAAAGAGAAGACATTTCATACATTATGAGAAGCCTAAATTTTTTCTATAACACATCATCATTTACATCAACATACAGGCATGAACCTCTAAGCATAAAATATAAGAGTATATATACTAATCTGAGATGCAACAAACTCAGTAACTGATGGTAACAACCGCATAACTAACTTCGAACAGACTCATTCTCTCCTTCCTCAGCTCTGTTTTAGCTTGTACAACTTCATCCTCTGATTCAGTCTTCTTCACCTTACTCTTTTCACTCACACGAGACTTCCACTCCAAAAGTGTGCATTTATTAATCAAGCTCCCATGCGTCTTCTCTCCTACTTCTACATATGTCTTCAATGCAAGCCTCTTTAAGTGTACACAATCAGTGTCATAACAATATCCCCGCCTTTGAAAACAAGATTGACCCAACCCAAGCTTAGTTACGTATCCAAAACGCCCACTGTAGTATATTATCTCCAACAGCAATTCAGACTTCAGTGTATAACCAAAACATGAGACCATTATAAGATTTTTTACTCTCAAACTTGTTTAAATGCAGAACTAGACGACAAACAAATTTTAGTCTGTTTCAACAGATCTAATTAATCTCTTCTTCAAATTTTGTAACATTTTTTGGTTTTAATCTTTTATTATGAACAAATTTTACGAAAACACACATAGTTTATTAATTATCACGAATGTATATATAGTACATGAATAGATATAACTGAAGAAGTGCCACAAACCAACACAACTCTTCAAACATAACTGCCAAATAACTGTCTTGTGAAAACACTTTCTAATATGTTAAAACACGACGACTTTTATATTATACTATATATCATAACATATATAACTTAATATATATATATAAAACATAATTAACTTCAACACCTCCTCTTAATTAAGTTTCTTGTGCATACTCATGCTTGCACGCGAATCTTCAAATCTTGCTAAGGGTAAGGGTTTTATTTGTATGTCTGCAACTTGTATGTCTCTAGGATAATACTCAAGCTTAATGAATCATTTTTGCTCAGTATCACGTTTTAAGCTTTTGTTATGTGGTGTAAGAGGTATTGACGAACTCTTAAACTTTTTCATTACAAACTTCTCCAAAAGCTTGTTTGCATATTTCTCTTGAGAGAGAAACACTCCATCTCATCTTGAACTATCGTCATTCCAAAAAAGAAATTCAACTATCCAAGATCAGTCGTCATCTCAAACTCTCTCTTTATATGTTCTTTGAACTTGTTGATTAAGTTCAAGTTGCTTCCGGTGATTATGATATCGTCTACATATAGACTAATCACCAACACATCTTCTTTTGTTCCCATCACATACAGAGCAGCGTCACTGATGCTTCTCTTAAATCATTTCTTCACAAAGTAGCCATCAATACACCTATACCATGCTCTTGGTGCTTGTTTCAAGCCTTACATCGCTTTCTGTAATGTTAGAACCTTCCCTTCTCTTTTTCGTATGATTCCTGGTGGTTGCTCAACATAGATCTCTTCTTCCAACTATTCATTCAAAGATGCTGACTTCATATCTATTTGAAAGAGTTTCCACTTCTTTTGAGCCACAACCGCCAATAAGGTTCCAATGGTGTCATACCTTGAAAATAGAGCAAAGGTTTCAAGATAATCTACTCCATATTCTTGTGTAAATCCCTTAGCAACAAATATGGCCTTGTGCTTGATAGGATCTCCATTTTCATTTGTCTTCAAACGGTATAACCACTTGACACTTATGATGTTTTTGTCTTGTGGTTTTTCTACCAACCGCCATGTTTGATTCTTCTCTATCATTCGGATCTCTTCCTCCATGGCTTCTCTACATATTTTCTCCTTTAAGGCTTCATCAAATGCAGGTGGTTCCTCAGCCATTAACAAAAACTCTCATGTAATTGCGCCATCTCTTCGACTTGACTCGTATGTTACAACAACTCGTTGATTGTTCTGAATCCTCTTGGTCCTACTGGAGATTCTTCTTCTTTTTGCTCCTCTACTTCTCCAGTATCCACTTGAGTGTTTATGTTAACACTCACTCTTTGATGTTGAGTATTTGAAGACTTAGTTTCTGTTGGTGAAACAAAATGTTTTCTTCACTTCTTTCTTCTTCCGTTCCCAACTCTTCTCTTCATCAAATATCACATCTCTTGATATCTCCACTTTCTTTTCATCTAAATTAAGTTTTCTTCACTGGAATTAATATTTGAAGCGAGATCCTACGTTGTTAGTGTTAAATCAAGAAGTCTGGCATGTTGCTAAGGTGAGTGCTAACCGCGCAAGCTCCCACATTTTTCTGTCTTGTTCGTTCTATCTTTGATAGTTTAGTTCTATGATGTGTAATGTCTCTATGCTCTGTGATCGAGTTTGTCTCACATGTTAAACCGGACCTAAGTTATTTAGATGATTCACATATTGATTGTTCACATGTTTGTGTGCTAGTGTTGTGCTATATGTATCTGTATTGTTTGGTGACTTAGGTGGGATACTGCTGTATAACCCAGTATCGTGTGGGGAGCTACGGACAGCAACTCGATCTGTCGTGCGCTGTGGCCCAAGATCGATAAAGTGTCTATGTTGGCGGTGTGTTGGACAGTATCCCTTCTGAAATCCTCTATCTGTGATACAGTAGAGGGTGCTAGCAGACACTTAAGTCGCTTATAAACCGTTACTTGTATTTTCTTGGATGTTTTAGGTGCCGTGTGTGCTACACGTTTTAGTACTAGACTCTCATGGTAGTGGCATTATGCCAGGTGCAGACTTGTGTGTTGCTCCTAGCAACCCCTCACTGAGTGACTCCCCTGTTGCTCACCCCTCACAATTATGCAGGTTTGTTTTATGAGAAGTTAATTGTCTATTAGGTTGTGAGTTTGCATTTAAAGAATGTTTTTGTAAGACCTGACCTTCTTTACGGTCCTGTTCAACGGGTTGACTTCTTGGTCCGCCAAAAACCTTCTTTAAATGCAAACTCACAACCTAATCGAGAATTAACTTCTCATAAAACAAACCTGCATAATAGTGAGGGGTGAACAACATGGAAGTCACTCAGTGAGGGGTGTTATGCTAGGGGCAACACGCAAGTTTGCACGTGGCATAACGCCACTACCATGAGAGTCTAGTACTAAAACATATAGCAAACACGGCACCTAAAGCATCCAAAAAAATACAAACAATGGTCCTATGCGAGTTAAGTGATCGCCCACCCTCCGCAGAGGCTTACCGTATGGGAAGTGCCCATATTCACCGCCCGTAGAAGCTTTATCGGTTCTCAGGTATGGCTCAACAACCGACTATCTGGCCAAAACCCCAAACAAGAGACTCCGGTAGTACACGAGGTCCGTCCGTTCTGTACCTCCCGCCCAAGTCTCACACACATACACATACATATAAAGCACAACACTAGCACACAAACATGTGAACAAGCAATATGTGAATCATCTAAATAACCTAGGTCCGGTTTAACATGTGAAACCGACTCGATCAAAGAGCATATAGACAATCCATATCTTAGAACTAAACTATCAAATATAGAACGACCAGGCCAGAAGAAAAGGTGGGAGCTTGCGCGGTTAGCACTCACCTTGGCCACTTGCTGGAGATGCACATTCCTTATCTGGAAACTTTCTTTTTCGGGATTTCTAAAAACTGAAAGAGAAGTTGCAGAAAAATTAACTGCAACCGAAATAGAAGAAAAGTTAACACCGACCCGATCCGATCACGTGTCACTAAACCTAAACCGTTTAGAGCTAACCAGATATTAAAAAGAAGAGTTCACGATCTTACCAAGAAAATCATTGGAGCATATCGGAAAAAGATACTAGAATATTTCCACAACCCTCTGGAAACATTTATGGAGTTTTCCCGATTCCTCTGCAATTCACCGGAAAATCACCAGCAGTTCGCCGGAAAACTCACCGACAGTTCGCCGAAAAACTCACCGACAGTTCGCCGGAAACCTCGCCGGCAGTTTGCCGAAAAACTCACCGGCAGTCCGCCAGAAACCTCAGCGGCTGTTCGCCGGAAAACTAACCGGCAGTTCACCGAACCCGCTAGCCATTGAATAGCTTCTGGGAACCTACCAAATGACTAGTTCCCTCTGCAAAATATTGTTCTGACTTGTAAAAAAAAAAAAGTGGAAGGTCTTATTTATAGGAGAAAGAAGGAAGGTGATTTTTCTAAATCTCCAATGTGGGACATTTCATTTAAAAGGAATATACTTTGGTTTTTAAAAAAGAATTAAAAGGCTAATTTAATAGCATGTTTTGGCTTAAATTAAAAATAGCCCAATATATGGGAATGGGATGTAACAATTCTCCCCTACTTAGAAATGAATTTGTCCTCGAATTCGGTAATAACGTCTCCTCTACTTAATTTTTGACCAGGCGCGAAGCATTCTCTGTTGACAAGTCCAAATGTATTGATCCATCTTTAAATTGATCGTAGTTGACATCCCATTTTTACTTGGAAGCTTACTAACTAGATCGTCCTTATGCAGCTACAATTCATGTCAAAGTATGGATGTATATCTTTAACTTTTTAGAAGAAAAAAAACTACCATACTGGTTGCTGCATTTTACATCCATTTCATGTCCTGGTTTTTTTTTTTATGTCAAATTCAATATAATCCATTTTTAGTAATCTTCTTTTCTTGACTCATGTTATTGAAAACGGTAGTAGTGAGGTTTGCGGTTTTTCATGATTGGTGGGACGTGATCAACAATGTTTCTGCAGAGCCATTATGTGATCCTCCATCCTTTTGTCCCTTATTGCTTTCCTAATATTTTTTGTGTTTTATTGACCACACACATTTAATGTGTATGACATATATAAAAATATACTCTTTGAGTGCTCCTTGCTAAAATCACAAAGTCTATGATTATTGTCCTCGAAAATGATGAGTATCTAACTACCTCTTTACAAAAATCTGATACATCAAATGCCATGACCAAAACATCTAGAGCTTCGGTTAAACTCTCATCATCCAAGTAGTTCTAACACTTGAAAGGAGACATTTTCTTTAATTCTAGTTCGTCATCAACATCTTCTGAGGGAAAAACAAAAACACAAGAGAAGTCTTTCTTGTATATCTTGTGTTACAACAAGATAGTATCAAAAATCCATATAGCCTAATGCAAATTTTATAACGACCTCCAATGCCTTCTATAGTTTTTATATGTGGGAGGTTCCTCTGACTGCATAGTTGATAATATAGTGTGATCATGTTCCACACAATATCTCCTTGATTAAAATGTAATACTTTACACATACTCAATGTCATGTAGATAATTATAAGCAGTCTTTTCAACACGGTTGAATAACCTTTAGCTAAGTTGTCCTTACTCAGCTTCCGTGATCTCTATGTTGTCCGAGATACCTCTTTTAAATCTTCGCTAATCTTCTTATCTTCTTAGAGTTATCCTAACAATCTGATAGATGTCTGAAGCATATATTTGTCCTTCTTTTGTTGTTCAAGTCTTCTCGAACTCAAAATAAACGCACACTTAACAACAACCACAAGTTTAACAAACTTAAAAAGGAAACTCCGATATTAAACAAACATAAGGCATCCACCCCCAACCAAGCCGATCTCTAGGTTACCTTGAGCTTTAAACATTTTCACCACTTAATAACTTTCCACAAACATCACATTTTTCACAAGCTCAATAACCAACAAAAAGCAAGGTGGAGTGGTTCACATATCGAATGTTGAATAGCTTCCTACTAACCATGACTCTACACGCACACTCAATAATACCACAATACTACTCTAACTACTAATGAAACTCATCGTTTTTGTTCATATGTGGTGTCTTCCCAAAAGATCTTTTATTTTCCTTTTATTAACCCTTTTATATCCTAAAATAAGATAACACGACTTAGATGCAACAAGATCTCGTCCTTTAGATCTTTCCATCACACATACATGTTATATGCGCTAGTTCATCAAGTGAATTGTTGTGTGGTGTCCTCCCACACTGTTCTCTGCCATTTTGTTTTACAACATTTCCTCTGGATTGTCGCCCGGGTCAGAACCGGTTTGACATAACCGGGCTCTGATACTAAATTGAAAGACCCGACCTTCTTTACGGTCCTGGTCAACGGGTTGACGTCTTGGTCCGCCAAAAACCTTGTTTAAATGCAAACTCACAACCTAATCGAGAATTAACTTCTCATAAAACAAACCTGCACAATAGTAAGTGGTGAGAAACAGGGAAGTCACTCAGTGAGGGGTGTTATGCTAGGGGCAACACGCAAGTCTGCACCTA
>KE157180.1:3663-26420 GCA_000411055.1 Leavenworthia alabamica
TGGAAATGTCAACAAAAGTGATCAAACCATACTTGAACAATACATGAGAAATTTCACAACCAACAAGGATGACATTTCTCATGCTATTGAAATTGATGATGAAACTGCAAACACAAAAGATGATGGTAATGGAAGTGATATGTTTGTGGATGCTAATGCCCAAACTGCTGAAGCATCGGTTGATGTTTTTGTTCCCGTGAAAGAAGCGTTTGAATGGGAGTTTTCTACTACAGAGTCATCCGAACCCGTGGTCTATAGCGAGATGTTGAAGGATTGGTGGGAGTAATTACATTCAAAAAAAAAATTCTCTAAACAATATATTTTATGTTATCATCTAAAATAATATATATTTACCTTTCTATCTATATTTTACAAAATATTTAATATATGTTATGTGGTTTAAAATTCTTCATATAACTACCAATAATCATTACAAGAACATGAACCTTTGAAAAAATGATGAAACCTTTTAGAATCTCTAATAATAATTCTTCTTTTTTCAATCAAAGATATTGCTTTCGCTGTTTCATGACAATCTCCACAAATTCTAAGATTCTTCTTTATAATGATTGGTTCCATTGGACTAATCATCAAAAGTCCAAACACCATTGCAATTTTCTCACTATGTTGATTAATCATTTCTTCTTTTAAATCTTCATTAACATCATGTAACACAAACTCTGTTCTTGATTTAAATCCTAATTCATTCTTTATCCTCTTCTTAACTTCTTTAAGCTTCTTATGTATCCTCTTTGATTCAGGATGAGACCAATCTCCAACAACAAACTTATGAATCTTATTACCATATTCAATGTAACTACACCCTGAAGCTCTTACAAGACCTTTATGTTTCATTAGTTTCCGTATTCTTGAAGCATCATTCCATTGACCAGAAGCTGAGTAAATGTTTGATAACATTATGTAGTTTCTACCATCATTAGGTTCTAATTCAAACAATCTCTCTGCGGCTTTTATACCGAGTTTGGTATCTTTATAAACCCTACAAGCACCAAGTAAAGCTCCCCAAACACCTGAACTTGGTTCCATTGGCATCTTTTTGATTAGTTCATAAGCATCTTGAAGAAGCCCGGATCGACCCATGAGATCAACCATACATGAGTAATGATCTAACCTTGGCTCAATTCTATATCTTTTCGACATTATATCAAAATAGTACTTCCCTTCTTTGACAAGACCTGAATGACTACAAGCATTCAACAAGTGAGTGAAGGTTACATGATCAGGACTAATACCGTCACGAACCATTAGCTCAAAATGGTTTATTGCTTCTCTTCCATATCCATGAGTGGCATAAGCAGCAAGCATTGCTGTCCAAGCCATACTATCTGGAGAAGTAATCTCAAGAAACACTGAAGACGAATCCTCTAACCTACCTAACTTTGAATACAAGTCTAATAAAGCTGTTGTTATACACTTGTTACCACTGAATCCACAAAACATGATTAACCCATGAACTCCTTGTGCTAGTTTCACTACTCCAATGTCTTCACAGACACTAAGAACAGCTAAAACAGTAGCTTGATCAGGCTTATGGTCAACTCTTCTGCTCATGTTGAAGTAAACAAAACCATCTTCAGCTAAACCATTTAACAAGTGAATCGAAATCATCGTATTCCATGAAACTAAATTCTTTAAACTTAAATCCTCAAACAATTTACAAGATGAAGCTAAATCTTTACTCTTTCCATACAAATTAATAAGAGCATTCATAACCTTAACTTCCTCAAGAACACCAGATTTTATCACTAACCCATGAATACAACATCCTTGTTCATTACTTCCTTCATTAACACAAACCGAAATCATCGACAAAAACGTAACTTCATTAGGTCTAAAACTCATCTCAGATCTCATCATCATAGACAAAGCATTAAAACATTTACCTAAATACCCTCTCCTTGAATACCCAGAAATTAAAGAGTTCCATGAGACAATATCTCTCCCAGGAATTTCATCGAACAGCTTCTCTGCAAACATATCATGACCTAATCTTAAGTAACAAGCAACGAGCTGGTCTCCAATGAATCCATGGCGATAAGTTACAATCTTAACTACTTTACAATGAAGCAAATGGCATATGTTAATGGAGATGCAAGAGTTTATAGAAGCGATAAGTGATGAAACATTTGCATCATCATCATCATCTAAGCTCCAAGAAGCTTGAACAGAACTAGGTCGGCAGAAGAAGCTTCGACAATACAAAAATCTGAGGTTTGAAGATGAATAAAGTTTTGTTTTGATCATCTCTTGTGAGTTAGCTTTGTCTCCATCAAATCAAAAACTTACAAATATATAATTTAAATATCATATCACTTGATTCTTCATAAAAGTTAAATTGTTTTTACTTTATATATTAAATTAAAAGGATACTTTTAAAAATAAAAACTAACTTATCAATTATAACATTGCGTCAACACATGTATTTTTTTTTTATAAAATTATAGCAGTGCAAAATTGAAACAATCGGACTAGTTAAATTTAACTGAAATAATATTTTACGTATATTTTATTGGATTATGATTGGTCATCGGATTAAACGGATTATTTGGAAATTATAAAATTAATTGAATGAATCGGGAGAAAAATTTTGCATTAATCAATTCAGAACATGGTTTAATCGGATCGGATACATGCAAAAAAAAAATTTAGATTAATCAGATCAAAAAAAATTTATTTATTCGATTTATTCTGTCAAAAATATATAATTTTAACTCATAAATAAAAATTTAATCCGAATAATTCGAACAACCCCAATAAACTAAATAAATTAATTTTTTAAACCGATTCAATCAGAAATCCAAATTAAAAATAAAATTATATCGATCAATTTATTTACTAATATCTGAAAAATTTAAATTTGATTTAGTTCAACTTTTATCGATCTGATCTAAATAATCCGATCCTTAAGACTATAGTTGGCTGGTAGGTTTTTTTATAAGACGTGACAAAGCCCATATTGGCCCAATACAAAAGTGTACGATTTTACAATCCAGAATATTAAAAAACTCAAGGCCCATTAACTAAGTAAAAGCCCAAAGCTAACTTGAACATTGGATTATGCAAGGCTACACACATTATTTATCTTAATTTATTTGTTTTAAGTATTTCTCAAAAAAAAATGTTTAATAATTGATAACATACTAAGAGATTCACCAAAAGCCATTACAAGAACAATGACCATCTTTAAAATGATGAAACCTATTTCTATCTCTAACAACAATCTCTCTATCAAAAACCTTAGAAATCATCACAAAAACTTCATGACAATCTCCACAAACCCTAAGATTCTTCACAATCCTAATCACTACATCTTCTTTTAAACTCATCAAACCAAACGCAAACGCAGCTTTTTCACTATGTAAACACAATGCATCTTCTTTCTCTTCTTCATCTATATCAAACATAACTGGACTTGTGTCTGGTTTATAACCAGCAAGTCTTAATCTCCTTGTAATCTCTTTCCAAACCGATTCGATTTCGGTATATCTATGATCAGATTTGTAATTGTCACCAACAAAGAACTCATGAACTTCTCCATTAACTTCTATTACACTACAACCTGGTTGTTTTTTAACTCCTTTAGATTTCATTGATTCTCTAACATGACTAACATTGTCCCAGTTGTCTGAATCTGCGTAGATGTTTGATAAAAGAACATAAGCTCCGTGATTCGCGGTTTCTAACTCGAGCATTTGTTTAGAAGCAAGCTTGCCAAGTTCAAGATTCTTGTACATTCTTGATGCGTGAAGTAAAGAACTCCAAATAGGAGTATGAGGTTTCATAGGCATTTGTTGTATTATACTCATTGCTTCTTCTAAGCGACCTGCACGAGCGTATAAATCAACTAAGCAACCGTAGTGATCGAGCTGAGGCTCGATCCCAAACTCATTCCTCATTGAATCAAAATGTCTTTGTCCTTCATCTACGAAACCAACTACACTACAACCTCTGAGAACAGAGACGAATGTAACTGAGTTTGGAGTAATACCATCTTGTTTCATAAGAGTGAAAAGCTTGAGACATTTTTCTCCAAAACCATTCATGGCGTACCCGTTTAAGGCACTACTCCATGTGTATACATTCTTCTCTTCCATACTCCAGAAAACTTCCATTGCCTTGTCCATATCACCACATTTCGCATATAAGTCGACTAATGTAGTACCAAGTCTCACAGTGATTTTGATTTTGTTTCTTTCTATGTAAGCATGAGCCCATCTTCCTTGATCTAAAGCTCCTAGTTGAGTACAAGCTGATAAAACCGAGATCATTGAAACCGCATTGACTTTCACACCTTCTAATTGCATCAAATGAAATAAGTTTAACGCTTCTCGTGATTCTCCAACTTGAGCATAGCCAGAGATCATTGCATTCCAGGCAATCGGGTCTTTTTCCGGCATCTTTTCAAACAACTTCCGAGCAAAAAGAACATCCCCACACCTCGCACAAGCTGTAACCATCGCTGTCCGACACACGAAATCCGGGTAAGAAACCGAATTAAAAACCTTATGACAAGAATCCAAACAACCAAGCTCTGCATACAAGGAAATCAACCCGGTTTGAACATGCGGGTCATTGTCAAAACCACGTCTAATGGTTATACCATGAACTTGAAGCCCTGTCTCACGCATCCCTAACCCTGTGCACGCCTGAACCAAGAAGTTGACAGTATAATTATCCGGTTTAAGATCATTCTCAGAACAGAGTATCCTCCTATAAAAATCAAAACTTTTCTCTGGAACAAAGCTCTTGCAATGTGCTCTGATCATAGAATTGAGAGCAAACAATGTAGGTTTATAAGACCTATCCAAGATCTGACTCGCATAATCTAAGTATTTTTGATTGCTCAAAGCTACTGCCTTTACAAACTGACCCACAAGATGATCATCATTAAGTGTCCCATCAACAAAGAGCTTAGCATGGATTTGTCGAACTTCCTTAAACGTAACGCCAGAATCCAAAAGAGCAATAACTGGATGTTTCACAATTCTACTCATAGCTACTACAACATCATCATCTTAAGTTCCTGCAACAATAAAAATATCATAAATCTATATTGCTAGCTGAGTTGATTAGTCTCATCAAACAATGCAATTAAAAAAATTCGAATTTTATAACCTAATCTTCATTTGATTCACACCTAAAAGAGATGGTCTTCGTTAAAGCTCATTTAGACATTTTAGCAAACACCTGGTGTGCAACACTCTAAATGCCCACAAACCCAGCCATCACATGTTCAATAAGAGAAATGTCTAACCTGAATCGACGGCCTATAAACTACGCGCCAATGAGATCTTTAGGGCTGTGTAGATCTTTCACGTGTTTGGGACTTGTGAGCTCGACCATATCAATTACTAGTTGCTTAAGACTTCAGAGTAAAACATAACTATGTCTCCTTCACTAAAACAATTTTTTCACAATAAATTTAATTTTCTGCGTATTATTGTCCCTCCGGTTTAGTTAATAACCAATTTTATATTTTCACTTTAAAATTCCAATTTCGATAGCCAATATAAACCGATTAATAACCAATTTAGTAAAATTCATGTGCATATATTGAATTTTAATTCATTTTTAACAAAATCAATCTGTTTTATTTTATACATTTTATATTTTATTAATCAATTTTTCAGACCAGGATTAATTTTATAATATGCCAAAACCCGGTTTACATTAAACCGTCTCACTGTTCCAACATTTGAATCAAGTACTTACAAGTTAAACCATTTGGAACAAACCCAAGTCTCTGCAATCTCTCCTGAAGCTCCAACACTTCACTATAACCACTTCCACTTTCACAAACACCTTTAACAAGTAAATTATAACTCTCTGTATCAATGATCCTTAACTCCATAGCAAAGATACTCAATAGCTTCTCAGCTTTAACAAAATCCATTTCTTTACAGTATCCATTAACCAAAACCTCACATATAAACGAATCCGGTTTCACTTCAAAACCAATCATTTCGTTCATTAAACACTCTGCTTCGTAGTTCTTACCAAACCTACACAAACAACCAATAAGAGCTCTATATGTCTTCGCATCAAGAACTCGATTCTGGTTTTCGAGTTTTCCCTTTAGAACCAATGCATCTTCTATAGCATCACAACGGGACAAAGACTCGATTAAGCTATAGTAACTCTCTAGGTTCGCTTTGTGACCTTCTTCTTCGATGACGATTCTTTCTAACAGATGCTTTGCTGCAAATGGTTTACCTTCACAACATAATCTTTCTATCAAAAACTCGTAAACATCGAAAGGGATCATAACCTTTAACCTTCTAAGCTCGACAACGAAGTTAACAGCAGCAAGTAACTGTCTTTTTCTAACAAATCCTTCAACTATAATCTTACAAGTAAACCTATCAGGAACAATCTTATTCCCAAGCATTTCGTGTAATAGTTTCTTCGCTTGTTGTATCGTTCCTTCTTTACAATAAGCATAGATAAGAGTATTGTAAGATATACAATCAGGCTTAATTCCTCTATCTATCATCCTATGAAACATCTGATGAGCTTCTTTAACTCTTCCATCTACACAAAGACCTTTGATAAGTGATGTATAAGTAACTAAATCAGGCACAACACGACGTCGATACATAATCTTATAAAGATAAAATGCTTCTTTTAACCTTCCTCTTCTACAATAACTAGTTACTAAAGTGTTATAAGTAACTAAATCAAGCTCAAAGCCTTCTTCTTCTTCTAACTTCTCTAAAAACTCGTTAACTTCACGAAAATTCGAATCTTTGCAGAAAACATTAGTAAGTATGTTGAATGTATGTGTATTCGGATGGATTCGAACTCTACACATGACATTATACACTTGCCAACAACTCTTCATTAACTCTAGTTTCAATAAACCATTCAAGAGATGATTACAAGTAACAACACTAACACGAAAACCCGAATCAATCACCTTTGTAAAAATTCTAAATCCATCTTTAACCAAACCTAATTTCAAATAACATTTAACAACTAAATCGAAAACAATAGGATCCCAATTGCATTCATCAGTAGAAGAAACCAAAACACTGAACACATCTTCTTCTTCTTCTTCTTTAGATGTCAATTGAATCAGTTCACAGAGATATTTCATAGCTAAAGGAAACTTTTTTGACGAAGTAAGAATGTGAAGTAACAAACAGTAGTTATTAACATTAGGTCTTTTCCCTAAATCGAATTGAACCCAAGTGAAGAACTTAAGAGCTCGAGAAGCATCTGATTGAAACCTAAGTAAAACCCTAGAGATTTCATGATAGCCCAAATGAGGAATTAGTGATTTTACCTCTTCACGAAGGTTAGGTAATAAGAGTGAGTGATCTTTGTAGTTGAGTGTTGAACAGATGACGTCAACGATTTGATTAGGGTTTTGAGTTTGGGGAAGTAAATTGTAAAGAGGATTAAGGATTGGCTTAGTTGTGTTATTGTTACATCGGAGAATTATGGAAGAAGAAGTGGAAAAAAATCGATACTTTGAAACGAGCTTCATTGAGCGAGAACAAAACAGAGACGAGAAGAGTTTCAAGAAGAAGAAATAATAAAAATATTATATTATGGCTTAATGTTTATTTTTTTAATTTATATTGAACCACTAATTTTAATTTTTATCATAATTGTGTAAATTGTTGACGAAATTATAATCGGGAAATTTGATATAACATGAAATTTTATTCAAAATATATTCTTCTAATACTTGAAAAAAACTCCATTTACGATAAAAAATTTCCAGCAAAACTATATATTATAACCGACAAAAAAATAAAATTGTGTGACATATAAAATGAAGCTAAGCATGAAAGAAAAATAAAATATTCTTTTATAAATAAATATGAAAATAATAGTGGCAATACAAAGTCTACTTCCCTAATGGGTAAAATAGTTTGTCCACTCTCAGAAACCATGTAAAAAAACGGCACGGAGTTCTTTAGTGAATCCAACAAATAACGCGGAGTTTAGAATGAAAAAAAAAACAAATACTCTAAAACGAATACTCTATAGAAGTCAAACCCTCTGAACCAGACCAACTCACTTGAACCACCACCATCGACTCTTCATAACTAAACTCAACAACTTCACCATCAACTTTGCAACTCACAGGCTTTCTCGATGCATAAACCCTAAACTCTCCAGCACCACGAACTCCAATCTCAACAGATTCTTCATGGTAAACCAAAGATCGAATCGCACCACTTGTGTTCAACATGTTAACCAATCCAATCGGAGCAAACCTAACTGCATTACCCTTAATGGTTACAACAGGAGAAACAGTGATTAGCTCAAAATTGAAAGGCTCTAAAGTAAGCTCAAGATCATCGTTTGGTCCAGACAAGACAAGCTTCTTTGATTGAGACAAGAACAAAGCAAACTCTTTAACGTTTTCAATAGAGATTGGGTTGGTTCCACTGTTCCATTCAACATCATTAGGTCTTGTTGTAGCTGTTAACGTGTTAACGAATTGAGAGAAACATTTGTTAGTTCTTGTTTCTCTACACCATCCTCCTCCTTGACAGTTGAATGCTCCGATAACTCCAGTGTACTGTTGTAAGAAAAAAAAACATGTCAAGAAACAACAATATTGTAATAAACAAACAGAAACTTGTAACCCAAGAAACATGTCAACTCATGTTGATTATTACCTTGTTCAAGTTCCAAATCTTAAGCATGGTTTTACCATCATGAAGTGGGTCTTCAAAGAGACGATCACGAGTTGGGAGAGCATAGTACTCACATCTTAGAATAGAGCCGTCGGGTAAAACGAGGCGTTTCAAGAGATC
The DNA here is from genome assembly GCA_000411055.1 of Leavenworthia alabamica. Classification (NCBI taxonomy): domain Eukaryota; kingdom Viridiplantae; phylum Streptophyta; class Magnoliopsida; order Brassicales; family Brassicaceae; genus Leavenworthia; species Leavenworthia alabamica. The sequence goes on from KE157180.1 coordinate 12,459, forward strand.
AAAATCGTGTTGGCCCACACAATCGCTGACGTAAATAGGCCCACCAGATATGGCCCGAGAAGCTGCATGGAACTCAGCAGAAGGATGTGTAGTTTGAAACATGTCCCAATCTGGCTGAATGAAATTTCCTATCCAGAGACTGTTGTATGCACAATGAACCATGTGACATCCTTGTAGCCAAAACGCACCGTTTGGATCGCCCGATGAATCCGTACACCAAAAGTCATCACCTAATTCCAATATTATATCCAATTATATTTATTAATCTATATTATAAGATGAATATAGTCATAAAAATAATAAACAATAAATCATATAGTCTAGTTACTATATCTAAATATTTAACATTAACAATAAATAAAAAATAGTATTTTCTAAATATAATAAAATACAGCCTATGGTTTTAAATTTATTATTTTTTAAAAAGACTTACCAACACGACCAAGAGAGATGGCTTCGGTACCAAGGAACATGAAGTCATTACAATGCTCCATGCTGGCGATAACGCCGTTACCGTTAAAATGCTTATTCACTGACGACGTCAACGCCTTGTAGTATTGTTTAGCCAAGTCAACTCTCCCGCCATATTTCTCACACAACATCTCCAAGATCTATAATAAAAATAAGCCACGTGTATTAAATTAAGCGATAGAAAAAAATACAAAACAATCCGTTAACTCAGACGGAAACTTACTTGGATGACATCAACTTTAACACCGTCAATACCAACGTTTTGAAGATGAGCGTGAAGGCCTTCGTATAAGTCATTGGCCATGTCCGGTGAGACGAGACCAATTCCGATATCGACGATCTTATCGACGGCAAGATCTTCCATTGTTTGTTTAAGTCCTGGCGAGAGCTCTGGTTGGATAATAGTAGCCGGCGGTAGAGTCGGAGCTCCGGGACGGAGACCTCCCCAGTAACCACAAAGTGCATGCCAGACATAGATGTAATCGACGGTGGAGAATTCAGCTTTGAGATCTTTGACGAAAGCTTTCATTCCGACTTCGTTTGGGTCTTTTGGAGAGACGTAGTCTTTGAACTTGAAATTCTCTTCAAACTTCGAAAGTCTGTTAAACCAAATTAAACCGGTGTGAGGATTTCACCAATCAAACATAAATACCGGTTATAATATATTGGTTGGTAGCTTGGTTAAAAATCTAACTAATCAGATTAAAATCCGATTTCGATTCAACCAAAAAAATACGGTTAAGGTTTTGTGGTGATTATGTAACAAATTATGTTTAAAAACCAAACCAACCGGTGCAGGGATTTGAAAACCAAAATCATAACGAAACTTAAAACCGTTAAAAGTCAAAGTAATTTAAACGTTCTATAATTAAAGCGTAAACCGGAATAAACCAACCTGCAAGGCATTTGCTCGCCGGCGACGGTACAAGTCATCCCTTCAACATCAATATCATTGGAATCATGACAAATCGATTGCCAACCATCGTCGATTAAAACCAATCCCGGCGGACAACCACCGTCGACGAGACACTTAACACCTTCATGAACTCCGTCAGGATTCACCCCCAAGTAAAAAGCGTCCCAAGTACACCACCCGAATTTATCAACGATCCCCGGCGGCGACTTCTCTTCCATAAGCTTAAAGGTATTCAAATGAACCCTAATCACTTTCATCGCGTCTTTCACGAGCTTAAACGGGTCATCCCCGGCATGAACATACACAATTTGCCGAAACTCCGACCCGGTTACTTGGGTTGACCCAGATTCAACACAAATAGCCACGTCATCAGCTTCTCCAGGTTGGAATACTGAACGAAATGAGCCTTCAATAAGAGGTAACAAGAGAACATAAGGACGACCCGACCCGGAACCGGATCCAGAATCCGACCCAGATTTATCAAGAATAATGATTTGAGTCTCGTTCTCGATATCACGTCCGTTTGACCCGACCCAATGAGTAGTCCACCAAACCTTGAAACGGAATATGCTCATGAAACGAATATTCTTAAGTTTCCCGATGGACGCCACGTGGCGACTTTTAGACTCGTCGACGTTAAAACCGACGAATGAACCGGCGGAGACGTCCATTGGTTTACCGTCTTTATCGGTTACGTAAGGTGAAGAGGTGAGAGTAACGTTAACCGGAACATCGGTTAAGACAACATGACCATTAGCTAAGAGATTAGAACCCTCTAACCGGAAAAGAGGTTTCCCGGTTAAGTCAACACCGTTAACACCAGAATCAGCTTTGGTCAAACTCGGAGGAGCCATTTTAGATTTTAGATAAAGATTAAGAAGCTTTTTAGGTTAAAGATGGATTAGCTTAAGGACGTAGAGAGTAATATATAGAGATAATGAATATTTAAAACTTGCCAAGTTTTGATTAATTCGATAATATTATGGATTCAATGAAAGATTTGAAATGTCTATATTTATAGATGTGTCAACATGTTAGGAATTTATGAGAAAGTGATATTTTAGGTATTTTATAATTTATTTATTTTTAAATATTTTTCATTATTATTTATTTCATGTGGGGCTGGGGGCATATTGATTTGCTACCTTTAAATTAGTTGTTGGTAGTTAAATACGAAAATAATTATTAAAATATTATTTCTATCGTTCTAGTGTCATGGATTTTTACACAATTTAAGATTTTTTTTATATTGCATCATAATTGCGTCTTTAAATGGCCTGCCGACAAATGTAACATTAAACGAAATATTCATTCAATTTAATTTCGATATGGAAATATATCGAAAAGATGTGACAATACCAAAACTAGTGTATATTTAATGTTATTTACATAAAGGATTAACTTTAATGTGTAAATATTAATTTGACTAGTATATTTAATGTTTTGAACGTATTTTAGGGATTAGTTGATTGACTTAAATCTTTACACTTCTTCTGCATTGACTAAATATTAAGTATTTATAAGATTTCGTGATTGATACGGTTTATAATTCATTTTTAGGTTTGATTTTGAATTAATTGTGTTATTTATAATTTAAGAAACTGGTTATACTGTTCCTTCTTCGATTATATTAATATATTTAGTTTCAGTTTTTAGATTTTAGAAAATAGAAATCATTATTCAAAATAGGATCACCAAGTTATTTTATATTCTTAAGACCACAAAAAATTATATTTTTTATAATATATATTTTAAAGGCCAAAATTTTAATTTTAACTAAATAATTATATTTAGAACTAACTAATTTTATACATATGCCACGTATCATCTACTTTGGTCGATCTGGTCTCCTTTTTGTAATAAACAAAACCGACCAAAAGATTTGGTCATATAGATTCCGTTTAGTCCGGTTTGAATAACTGTTTTATTTACACGTGGAATTCAAAAAATGAAGCCAACACTTAGTTAAAAAACTTGTCATAGAAGAAATCCAACGGTCGTGTGTAGTAGTTAGTCGTTACATTTCTATTTCTTACACCGACTAAACAACATTAGTATAAACTTTTTATTAGTATAATATAAAGAAACAAGTAGCTACACCTACCTAAATTACTGGATAATTGGAAAATAAATCAAGTTAGGTATTAAAAAATAGAATATATTATATATTATTATATATAAATTTGATGGTATAAAGACAAAAATAAATACGTGCTTCATATAACTTTGAAAATTTATTTGACCAAGTTTAATAGTAGTATTTGACATATGTTAACAACCTACTTAATACATTAGAGATATTAACTAATATTTAAATATTATAACAAAAGTATAACATATGATATGTCATTAACAAAAAAATTCTCTGTTTATGTATAAAGTTAAGATAATTAAGAAGATGAGATTCAGTTATGTTTCAGGTCGGCAACGTTTAAAATTAATAATTTGACTAGTCTAAATTTATCAAAAAATATAATAATCAAAACCGGTCATAACGGATTTTATAAATATCTTATCCAATTCCGGTTTAACTTGTCCGACTGAAACTAAATCACATGTCCACTATCCAGTTCCAGAAAAGTCCAACGTGGACATAGCTGTATACTAATGATACACGTGTCATGTAATAACTGGACTTAGTTGTTGAGATAATTTGACATTTTGGATATTTCCCATTTTTTATTATTATTTTATTTTTATTTTAAAACCTTTTTCCAAAGTTCGTCACAAAAAGTCATGGCGACAGATTCACGCGTCTTATGTCATAAGAGTCCAAACTCCAAAGAGGTTTATCCAGCTAAAGTTTAACTGACCGACTTAAAAAGACGTCATGCAGTTTTTTGATGTTTTTATTTCAGTAAACAGCACGTAGTCCTCTTTAAAATTTAATACTTCATGTTTCCGTTTCGATTTTATAAAAATTCTTATTTTAACTATATATTTATTCAAATTTTTAAATAATTAATATCTTTTAATTACCTATTTAATATTTATTAAATTTTTTTAATTTATAATGCCATTAAATAATAATAATAATTAAATATTATAAAATACTAAAAAATTAGAAAATAGAAACGGAAAAAATATATATTTACAGACTTGTCTTAGGCCCATCTAGCCACGTTTTTCTAGCCCATATAATCAAGGGCTGTAGGAATTAATTATATGAGATATATCTTTTTAGAAATAAACCAGGCCCATAAAGCCCATCATTGGATAATCATATATGTATCGTTGGTCATATTTCTCACACACGTGGCTCTTATTTAAGCTGATGTGTGTTACACTTGTCTAACAACACTACATTGATTATACATCTCCCTTTATTTAATATTGTGAGATCTTTCTAGTCATAGGAGAGTCTTGAAACTTCTCTGGTTTTTTAATCTATAACCATTAGCAAAAAAATTAATTTGACCGAAAAACTTCCGTTATCGTTTTGTTATTATTTTGTTACCGTTCCGTTATTGTTCCATTACCGTTACTGTTCCGTTACCGTTTTGTTACCGTTCCGTCTCCGTTACCGTTCCATTACCGTTAACGTTACCGTTACCGTTCCGTTACCGTTTCGTTAACGTTCTGTTACCGTTACCGTTACCGTTACCATTCTGTTACTGTTACCGTTACCGTTCCGTTCCGTTATGTTACCATTCTGTTACCGTTTGTCTCCGTTACCGTTCCGTTACCGTTCCGTTAACTTTACTGTTACCATTCCGTTACCGTTATGTTACCGTTCTGTTACTGTTACGTTACCGTTCTGTTACCGTTCCGTTACCGTTCTGTTACCGTTTCGTTCTGTTACCATTCCGTCTCCGTTACTGTTCCGTTACCATTACCGTTACCATTATCGTTCCGTTACCGTTTTGTTACCATTAACGTTACCGTTACCGTTCCATTACCATTTTGTTACCGTTCCGCGTTACCGTTCTGTTACCGTTTTGTCACCGTTCCGTTACCGTTCTGTTACCGTTCCGTTACTGTTACCGTTACCGTTTCGTTACCGTTCTGTTACCGTTCCGTCTCCGTTACTGTTCCATTCCATTACCGTTACTGTTATCGTTCCATTACCGTTCCGTTACCATTACGTTACCGTTCCGTTACCATTACGTTACCGTTCCGTTACCGTTACCGTTACCGTTCCGTTACCGTTCTGTTCCGTTACCGTTCTGACTCCGTTACCGTTACTGTTCTGTTACTGTTCCGTTACCGTTACCGTTTCGATCCGTTACCGTTCTGTTCCGTTACCGTTTCGATCCGTTACCGTTCTGTTCCGTTACTGTCCCGTTACCGTTCTGTTACCATTACCGTTCTTTTACCTTTCCGTTACCGTTCCTGCCTATCTGTTTATTGAATATAGTTATTATATTTATATATACGATGCTACAAACTATATTGTTACATCTAATATGAGATTTTGTGTCAAATTCGCAATTGAATTCTACTATTATCTCTTTTTAATTTTATGTAATGATCAATCAAAATTTTAAACGAGAGATAACAGACAAAATAGGAATTTTACTTTTTTTAATAAATGTAAAAAACATTAAACTATATATTTGTGGAAGTATAAATTTTTAACATCTTAGAACAATTTTTTTATATTTTTGCGTTTGTGTGTTGTGTTTTTCTGAATTATGCAAATATATTTCAAAACATATACTTATTACAATTTAAAATGACAATTTCTTTTATTTCACAAATGCAAAATTGTAGTCTGAATTGATATATGTTGAAATTATTTGTATATTTATGTAAAAAATGGAAAACTTAACTATATATTTTGTTAGAAGAAACTTGTGAATATTGTGTTGTAATAATTACAATAATTACTTTAAGGGACATAAAATGACGAATGTTCCAAAGATCGGGAAGGTTGTGTATAAAGGACCAAGCATAGTGAAAGAGATAATATATGGAATAACACTAGGCCTTGTCGTTGGAGGGCTTTGGAAAATGCATCATTGGAACAACCAAAGACGAACCAAAGAGTTCTATGATTTGCTCGAGAAAGGAGATATCAGTGTTGTCGTGGAAGATGAGTAGTTATGTGTTTTGTCTTACACTATACATATAGGTTCAAATTTGGACATGAAAATATTATTTTGCAGGAAAAAATTGTTATCTTAGGAGTTCAAGATCAAGAACCAAAAATAAATGGTGTTTTAGATTTGTATCATAGTGTAAAATAAAATGTAAAATAATTAAAATAACCAAAATTTTCATTTCACGGTATTGTTTTATCAAAAACAAAAAATAATGTAAAATAATTAAAATAACTATTTTTTGTACAAACCTTACAAAAATTTAAATAATTAAAATAAACCAAAAATTTTCATATGGATTACATAGTATTAAAATAATGAAAAAAAATTTAAAAAATTTGTATAAAGACCAAAAAAATTTTCAAGAAAACAATGTAAAATAACTCAACAAATTTAAAAGTATTAAGGCCCAATGGGCCTGGAATTTGTGAAATGTTTTATTACATCTTTATAATCTTATGTATGCGGTATTCATAATTTGGGCTTTATGAAACCATATTAAATAAAGTAATGTAATTTATTCATATGTAACATTAGTTTCACAAAATTTGTATATATTGGTTCCTCAAGAAGTGGTGCAGAAAAAACTTTAGCTTCAAGATTCTGAAGAGGTATAAGAAGCTTGATTGGTTTTAACCATCATGTTAAACGTCGTCGTAGTACTATTGGTGCTACAAGACATAGTACAACAACTTTCTTGGCCACTACTGATAGAGCTAGTCCTCAAGAAAGGAGGATTAGTAGGAGATGGAATCAAGTACTCTCTCTCAGTTAACATGTGAATGACTTCTTCCATGGCCGGTCTAAGTAATGGAGAAGCTTGTGTACATAACAATCCCACACGAATAACTTTACAAGCTTCTCCTTTGATACCTTGCTCTTGAAGTAACTCATCTTTTAGCCTTGGGTCTAGGGCTTCAACTAATCTATTTTGTGTAAAGAGGTTCCAAACCTAAAGACAATATAAAGATTGATATATCAAGATTCAAATCAACCTTAAATCTTGGGTTTTAATAGATATGGTTTATTACTCTTTGTAGGAGATGACAAGTCGAGGGTACAAAAGAGTTGTTTCTTGTTCCACAAGCAATCTCAAGAACAAGAACTCCAAAGCTATAAACATCTGCTTTCTCTGTTAAATGACCTTTAATAACATATTCTGGAGCCATGTAACCTCTGCATAGAGTCACAAAAACTGAGTACGAAAGGTTTTTTAACTCATGAATCTTGGTAGTGAATAAATCATCTTGGTTCTAAGGTTTTGTAGTAAACTTACAAGGTTCCTGCGATGCCTGTACTAAGATGAGTTTTGTCTAGACCAAAACATCGAGCCAAACCGAAATCAGCGATCTTTGGATTGAGCTGATCGTCTAGAAGAACATTACTGGTTTTGATGTCACGATGAATAATCCTCACTGATGATTCACCACTTCCATGTAAGTAAGCTAATCCTTCTGCTGTTCCTAGTATTATGTTTAGCCTCTGGCTCCAGTTTAAAAACTTGCTTTTACTCTCATCTGAAAATTATGAGTTCAACTTCAAGTCTTAATAATAAATCCGGTTTATCCAAACAATGCCCTAAAGCTAGTTGAACCGGGAAAATGTCCTAACATAAACCAAAATCCTTAACCAAGATTTATTTTGTCGTAGACGAAATTTTTTTTAAATCTAAAATATGCAAAAAAAAATATTGTAAGGTTAAAATATATCATTAAATCTACAAAAATATAATTTTAATTGATAAAAAATCATACAAAAATTATGCTTATAAAAATATAAAAAAATTTAAAATTTGAAATTATAATTATAAAAAATCTAAAAAATACCCCTAATCTAAAAATAAGTAGGTGAAGTTTTAATTTCATTTCAAAATTTTCAAACTAAACAATATATATATACATTCACAAACTCAAGCCCTAGGCAATTCAATTCCTCTACTATCTAAATCGAAACAAACCGTGTACATAAAAAAACATGATCTAAAATGTCTTAAAGAAAACAAAAAATAAGAATTCATTACCAAAGAGAAAATGGTCGAGGCTTTTATTAGGAACGTACTCGTAAACCAACAAGCTCTCAGGTCCTTCAATACTACAACCAAGTAGCTTGACGAGGTTCTTATGTTGGATTCCACTTATCAGATTCACTTCGTTGAAAAATTCTTCTACCCATTCTCTTGTGTTGAACACTAATCTCTTCACAGCCACGTTATTACCATTTGTTAGAGTTCCTAAGAAAACGGTGCCGTTTCCTCCTTGCCCTAGTTTGTTCTTGGGGTTAAAGTAATCTGTTGCCTTCTCTAGAGTCTCGTACTTGAACTTCGTCTTTGAGTTTTTGAATTTTCTTGAAACTAAACCTAGGTTTTTTTGTTCTGTAATTAATCACGAATTATGTTAAAAATTTGAGTAACTTTTATACATTTTAGATATTTTCACAAGAAAAATTATAGTTATATTTCACAATTCACATGTTGAATTTCTCATGATATACATAGACAATGATATGACCAAAACCAAATCACATGTGTGCACATGTCTAATGCATGTTAATGAAATGTTCACATGTAAATGCTCACCTTGTTTAGTTTTTGATACTTTTACAACAATGACATACGTTGCCAAGACAATAAGCATGATAAATGCTGACGTGGTTAAGACAATAGCAACAACTGTTCCTTTGTTATAAAACCCTATAAACAAAAACAACATATATTATTTTGATAATATTAAAATTTGATATTATTAAATAAGTAAATGATCTTACCATGAATTTTAGAATGACCATTATTATTATTATAGAATTTAATATCAGAGTATCTAAGATAACACCCTGTATTCATAACTCTTCCTTCTCTTCTCGAAACGCACCGTTTCACTTCTTTTATAGCTTTCTCCAAACAAACCCTACAATCTTCACTTCCCAAACTCTCCCAACACTGAGCTAACGCGTGAACTCCACTCTCTCCCGCAACTCCAAAACCTCTGTTTTTAACCGCGAGTCTCGCCGCGTTTTCGGAAACGCGAAATCCGAACTGAGGATCTAAAACGGTGTCGTTACTACATAAATAACTATCCGACGTGGCGGAGACTGATTCGTTGTAGAACTCGTACGTTTCATAACGGAGGAAACAACCGTCGAGGAAGATTCGAGCGGATGATGAAGGAAGACAACGAGGGAGGCGCGTGCGTGCAATCGCGTAGCAGAGTTGACAATCAGACGGAGACAAGTCGTTGTGGCATTGGATAAGTGTGAAAATAGACGACGTGGTGTTTATGGATTGAGTTGCGAAACGGCGTGTAGTTAGTTTTAAAGAGAGTGATTGCATTTCTTCTACAAAAGTTGGGATGTAGTTAGGATCTGTGGGGGATTTGCTACGTCCGCCGCAGAAGAGACCGGACACGTTGGTTCTTGGATCGGAGGAGGAAGACAAGAATGGGAAAAATAATAAAGAATACAAAACGATGACGTATTGAAACAGTATTGTTTTTGTGGAGAAACGCATTTTTTATTTTATTTTTGTAACAAACAGACTAAGGATAATATATATATATATACATATTTATTTATTTATTTATATGTTTGTTTAGTGCTTCATAAATTTGCATAATGTAATCACTTACCTAACAATAAAACATTAATTCGAATGAATTATTAATTAATGTTATACTAAATGAATGGGTACATATAAACGAAAGAGACATATATAGATCCTAATATAGAATCATGGATTTAATTCGATCAAGAAACGTGTACAGTTGTAAAAATCTTAGGTCTAAATCTATGGAGACATCAGACATTTATACTATACTTTAATTAAGGAACAACCATTTTCTTAGATTTATAAGTCAATATTCTTATATTTTATTTTTTTAAAAATTATTACGATTTTTGTGTGTTCATCAATTCATAACGAGCCACGTAGTCAATTAATAAATGGACCGTCCTAATTTATGCGTCGGTGGCTAACTAGTTAACCAGGTGGGGTAGGGTTAGGTTAGGTGCAGCTACGAACCGGAATACAACGTTATATAAAATACTTATTTTAAAAAATTATTCGTTTCATCGTTAGATTAAAGAGTAATTCCTTCATATACTATCATTTATAATTTATTGGACAAAATTATATTATTATTTTTTAATTAGACATAAATACCATTTTTTTTTTAAAAATAATGTTAGAGTTTAGTATTTAGTGGTTGGATTTAATTTTTTATTGTTTGGGTTTAGTATTTAGTGGTTGGGTTTAGGGTTTAATGTTTGAATTTTATATAATTTCTTAAAAATATAATGTAATTTTTAATTTAATTGAATTATTAAATGGTAATTTTGTCTTAAATCAATTTTNTAAATACCATTTTTTTTTTAAAAATAATGTTAGAGTTTAGTATTTAGTGGTTGGATTTAATTTTTTATTGTTTGGGTTTAGTATTTAGTGGTTGGGTTTAGGGTTTAATGTTTGAATTTTATATAATTTCTTAAAAATATAATGTAATTTTTAATTTAATTGAATTATTAAATGGTAATTTTGTCTTAAATCAATTTTGATAGTATTTTTGGAAATTAAACTTAAATTGGTGGTATTTATAAGAATTGGCCTCGATTAAATTAATAATCGTTTTTCATAACACTAAATTATTAATATGTGTATCTATGATTTTTTTTTAAAAGGTTATTTTTATTTTATTTATTGTAATGTTTTCGTTTTGAAACAAGGCCGGTTTAGCTAAACATGTTTTACTGTTGACAAATGTTTTTCACCAACCTGTAAAACAAGAGGAAGGCCCAATAAATAATTTTAAAAGCCCAATAACTAACTTTACAAGCCCAATAAATAATAAATTTCAAAATCGACGGCCAGTGTCAGATAAATAAAAATTGCCGTTTCAAAATTGACGGCTGAGATTGAATAATCAAATAGCGTTGTTATAAAGCATACCACTAATTTCGCTTATCCAAATTCATTTCATTCTCCTCAAAGATCAGATCAATACCAAAGCAAGACAAATTAAGGTTTCTTCTAATCTCGACGAACATGGCAATGCAAAAGGCACAGGAGCTCGTTAACAACAATCCAGTCGTCGTTTTCAGGTTCATCTCTTCTCTAATCTCAAAAAACATTCGGGAGTCTCTCGATTTATGTATGTTTCTTCGAATATGAATCATCGAATCTGTATCTGTGGTTATAGCTTTGATTATGTGTTTAAATTGAGTTTTCATTAAAATATATATACGATTAAGCATTCATCGATGTATCTAGACGTTCTTGTGAACCAAGTGAATAATCTAATCCATCTTTGAAATTGCAGCAAGACTTATTGTCCGTACTGTGTGAGAGTAAAGGAGCTTTTGCAGCAGTTAGGAGCTAAATTCAAAGCCATTGAGCTTGACACTGAAAGTAATTTCCCTAAATTTTTATAATAATTTCTATTTGATTACTCTGTTTATAATGTTTTCTGGTTGCTTCTGTAGAGAGATTTGAGTTTAGGTTAATGATAAATGTATAGATTTTGTTTATGATCCAAACCATTGAATATGTTCCTCTGCTTTCTTTGGAGATTCTCATGTATCATAGAAATGTTTCATCTGCTTTCTTTGGAGATTCATATATATGTTTGTGATCCAAGTATAGGTAACCGATTCTCGAAATTTTCTCTGTTTTCTCTCTGATCTCATGATCATGTGGTTTGATCTTTCACAAGTCAATTTGCAAGCAATGAACTTATGTGTATTATTACATTGATCCAAGTATAGGTTTTGCTTAAGAACCCAGTAGAAATTTTAACTGTTTTCTATATAGATTAGTCGAATTTATCTTTTAAATCCAAGTTTAGAGTTTGTTCATGAACCAATTATCGAAAATTTCACTGTTTTCTCTGGAATCTCATGATCATTTACTCTTAATCAATCTTACAATAAATGAACTATGTGTTGATTAAGATGTGTATATACTCAGCTTTGTTCTTCTAATTTTCAATAATCCAGGTGATGGTAGCAAAACTCAATCAGCTCTAGCAGAGTGGACAGGACAACGAACCGTACCTAATGTGTTTATAGGAGGCAAACACATTGGTGGCTGCGACGGTAACTAACACAGAGCACACACTTCACTTTCAATTTTACCTTTGGATACAGAACCAAAGTTTTGTGATTTTTTTCATTGTAGCAACAACAAACTTAAACAAAGATGGGAAGTTAGTTGCGTTGTTAACAGAAGCTGGAGCTATTGCTGTAAAGGTTGGAGCTACTTCTGCGTAAGATCTCACAATCCATTTGTGATTTGGTTTTATGGAGAATAAAAAGAGTTTGTAATAAGAAGAACTTGTATTGTCGTTAAGTTAAAAACGTCGTCGTTTAAATGTAATAAGATTGTGGTTTGATACATTATGTTTTCATCTTATGGTTAGTCTTAGGAAGCAGATCAGCTCGCCTGAGTCGCCCCACTAATTAATCTGCTAATCCAAAAAACCTTGCAGGCCGGTAAAACGTTGTGTTGTTTTGTTTTGATTATAGAAAATGTCAAGAAGTGTGTACAAATCTCAAGCCATTTAAACATTGTACTATTCAAATGCACTTTTCTTGTAAATATAGTGAAAAATGGTACTTTATTATACATCTATTGATTAGAGGTTGAGATGAGTTGGTTATTGGATTATAAGTAAAAATAAAAATAAAAACTAAACTAAAAGGTTTGGTTTGGTTTTGACCCCAACAAAAAATTAAAAAATATATAAATGGTTTGGTAGACAACAATATATTATACAATTTGGCTAAGTAACAAATCATTTTATATAGAACTGAGCTAATTATTATTTCTAGTGTTAAGAACCGAGCCAATTAAATTGTATTATGCTAACGACTAAACATATTGGTTTGGAAAGCCATCATGGATCGTGAGTTTCAAAAATATGTGATTTACTTTAGTTAACACTAAATTTGAGAAAGTACCTTATCACTTCTTTTATTAATAAGAAATCTTTATCTCCAAAATTAATAATCATGATCATTTATTTTCAGTATTTTAATTTTAATTATTGAAACTAAAAAGTACCTTATTACTTTTTTATAAAGTTATTTATAAAATAAAAGCTAAAAGTCGGATTATCTTTGAACTTTATAAACACAAAAGGCTAAATTAATTAAGATTCATATCGTTGAATCGTGGACTATAAACATATGTTTAATTATTTGTCAAGTAATAAAAAATTGAACTCTTCAGTTTAAAACTCTCTCTTTGATATATCCACACATATTAAACCTGAATAAAAATGAGTTTATGTCGGAGATACAACTCACTCAACAATCAGACCAAAATATCTGTACGGAAAATATATTACGTTTTACAAAAGACTCGTACGTATATCAAAATCTAAAAGTATGCTTCTTCATTTCACATGCATAAACACATGCACATATATAACAAATATATATATATATATATATGACACAATATGATCATAGTTAGGTCTTGAAGTTGAAGCTATATAGAACTCCACATGTGCTAGCTATTACAATTTATTAAAATAAAGTTAAAAA
>KE157180.1:26498-44578 GCA_000411055.1 Leavenworthia alabamica
GAACTAAGATTTTTTTTGGATTAAGATTATTAACAATGCATTAGATATTTAATATAATTAACCATTAATATAATATATATATCTATAAATATGACACAATATGATCATAGTTAGGTCATGAAGTTGAAGCTATATAGAACTTCACATGTGTTAGTTATTGCAATTTATTAAAATAAAGTAAAAAACTAAAATAAATATCTCAAGGAACTAAGAGTTTTTGGATTAAGATTATTAACAGTGCATTAGATATTAATAAAATTAACCATTTCTATAATATATATATATGACACAATATGATCATAGATTCATAGTTAGGTCATGAAGTTGAAGCTAAAGAACTCCACATGTGTAGTTATTACAATTTATTAAAATAAAGTAAAAAAAAAAACTAAAATAAATGTAGTTAATAAATATCTCAAGGAACTAAGATTATTTTTGGATTAAGATTATTAACAATGCATTAGATATTTAATAAAATTAACCATTCCTATAAAAAGCTGTATGTAGCTACCTGCCCACCACATCAAAATATCAACTCTCTCTCATTCACTTTTGATACTCTCCTCTCTCTCTCTCTCTAGAAAATATCTTCATCTATCAATTATATAGTGATTGAGAGTAAACTCATAACAATGGAGAAAAGAGAGAGCAGTGTTATTGGATCAGGTTCAGGAGATGTAGAAGTTAGAAAAGGACCATGGACTATGGAAGAAGATTTGATTCTTATCAATTATATAGCTAATCATGGTGAAGGTGTTTGGAACTCTCTTGCCAAATCTGCAGGTTAATTTAATTTCTTATGCATTAAAATATGATCAAATGATATATATATATATATATATANTTGTGTGTTGGTGAACTAGGGTTGGTGATGATGTGTGAATATATTATTATTAATCTCTGAATGTTTCTAAATTTTATATGAAACTCAAGTAAAAAAAACTTTATTTTGATTTTATTAAATGTCCCATATAAATATGAATGAACAAATTGGCTTTTCAAAAATTTAAAAAATTAAGGAGACAATTTGAAGATCATGCATGTAATGTTTTTAATCATATATTTAATATATGTAAAATGATAAAATAAAAAATAAATGTTCAGCTCTATATGTAATCAAAAAATTATGGTATGAAAAATATAAATAAATATTTTAATGCGGATTGAGACCATGATCTTGACAGGAACTAAGTCATCACCCACAAATCTTGATTGTGTGTATATATTTTGACTGGACTTTATAAATCTAACTCTATCTAGTTGAATTGAAAATGTTGATTTGCATAGATCAATAGATCTTGTTTTATGTGGAACTTGTTCTTGGTCTTACATATAAGCAATTAATTAGCTTTACACTGGCAGTAGTAGTTAGAGTTAATGAAATTGACCTTTCTTCTTACATTGTTGATGTAACATACACATATATTAATATAAATTTATGTCAAAAGAAACTATATGAAAATATTTAATAGCAATGTTTTTAGACCCTTAAAGTTGATGTTAAGTTTTTTTTTTAATATTTATTAAAAACAAATAATACTATTAATTATTTCAAAAGAACTTAAAAAAGACTAATAGAAATATATAAAACAAATTAATCATCTTTGGTAACTATTTATAGATTTTAACTTGAAAGAATATTATATATATAATATACATGCATGCACACATACTTGATATTTTGTTTCTTAATTAATGCATGTATTATTGATTGTTAATTATAATGAATATACGTGTAATATAGGTCTAAAACGCACCGGAAAAAGCTGCCGGCTCCGATGGCTTAACTACCTCCGACCAGATGTACGACGAGGAAACATAACAGCAGAGGAGCAATTCATCATCATGGAACTTCATGCCAAATGGGGAAATAGGTTAGTAATTTAATTTGTTTCTATACACAAAAAAAATTCAATAAGATAAGTTAATGTGTATAGTAAGAGAAACAAACGCTAGTAGGATCAATTTTTTTTTTTATATACTCTTGAGGCTAAAGACTGAAATGGTCTTTAAAAGACATCAAAGCAAGACATTAATTAGGTAATGAAGCCAAACATATTGGTCGGTATAACAAAATTTTCCAATTCTATTTATACACGTGTCGAAATTTTCTCGCCACTAACATTAAAATCTCGTGTTGAATTTCCCATAAACTAGTGGTTTTAATTATTTTATACGATTATATACAATTATATAAAGACACGTAACAAATATATATATGTACATATAAAAGTGATGGATACCTAAATTGATTGACAAAATTGTACTTGGCTTAGTTACTAATCTTTTTGGTTTAGCCTATCAATTTTTAATAATCTCATTATTAGCATTTGGCTAACGTTGTCCTAAAATCAAAGCATACAAAGTCTACGTTGGTCCAAAAAAAACACGATAGAGATGCATGCATGCAAACCTTGATGTTTTGGTTCCTTGAAGCCATGGCTTGGACCAAACTTCACATATAAATCATATGTTCATCATCATATATAGTATAATTACAAATATTAACTCGTGAATCTTGATGAGTAATTTTTTAGGTGGTCGAAAATTGCAAAGCATTTACCAGGAAGGACCGATAACGAGATCAAGAATTTTTGGAGGACCAAGATCCAAAAATATATTATCAAGAATGGTGAAACTGCGACGACCCTTGGATCACAAACCTCGGAGATCATAAGAGTTGAAGATCATGTAACAAACACGAGCCATGCTTTGAATACTCAAGAAACCATGGAGATATATTCCCCAATAACGACGTCGTATCAACATGCCAACAATTTTGGTCATCAGATTAATTACGGCAATAATTATCAGTCTGATTCGATCATGATGCCATTATTAATTGATCAGTCCCAAGAGAACTATTGGAGTGTTGATGATATTTGGCCTATGCATTTATTTAATGGTAATTAATTAATATATTATTTAAAATCTACAATATGTTAAACATATAATATGTAAGGCCCAAAGAGTGTTATATTTTATATACGTACAATAAGAGTAACTAAATTTCGATCAGTCATTTATAGGCCTAAGGTCGAAATTTTTATATAATATCGCATTTAATATATTCCCTATATTTATAGCTTATATATATAAATAAAACTATATAGCATGGATCATGCATGTTTTTTTTCTTTTTTTTTTTTACTTTTTATGTTATAATTATTAATGTGTTGTTGTTAAATAATATTCATCTGATCTGTTGTATGTAACAAGAACATCCTTTAATATGTATTATGCACTTTTGTCAACTTATTATGTTTTTTATACGTGTGTGTATTTTAAATTATTCCTCGAAAATTTTGATTCTAAGAAATATGATCAAAATGGGAGTTCAATGTATATATGTTACTGAAGAGATATATTTATGTTTATGTTGAGAGATAAGTTGTAGGAATAATACAATTCGACCATGTATATGCCTAATTTGACCATATATATGCCTTTATGTATAATTATCAAGTGTAAGATTCAATAGATATATAATAATGTTTTCAAAAATTAGTTTATGAAATAAGGAATTCGAGAAAACGAGAACATGATCACCTTGATTTTTTCTATTCTCTATTAAAATTTGGCAGATGATATTTAATTATTTATATTGTAAAGAGATTTAAAAGATATTTAAAAAAAATCTAGCAAATTTTCTTTGAATTATTTAAAGGTTAAACTAATTTTGAAATAGACTTAAGACAAGTTATTAAAAATAAAATTTCATCAAACGTTTTCTGTTATTAATATATATATTCTAGTTTTCTAATTTTATATTTTTCTAACTTAAGCTTGGCTCGATAAAATTGTTACATGTGGATGGATGAAAGCACATGTCACATGATGTATACCAATCATGATGCACATGCCATAGAACATGTGTCATACATGACAGTACTACTATATATACAAGTCTCCTACTTTATTAATCTTATTCACAACCAATATTTTATCTAATTTTGTGCATGGCAATGCAACATGCAAAACCTAACGTTAGCCTAACTCTATCAACCCTTTAATTTCTTACATATTTTTTTTTTTTTGGTAAATTAATTTCTTACATATTTCTATAACCAAACTTTCAAATCTTTAAAAGAAAATAAAGAGTTAATGAATTTAAATTCATTCCATGATCTATCCAAAGAGAATAATAGATGTTATTGGTATAGATAATGTGTTTAACGTTATAACGTCTAGAGTAATTTGCGTTTTAGCATGAAGAAATCAAATTTGATTTACTATAATCTATACTTTTTTCGTTGGACCGACAAGAAGTTAGGTTATTTATCAAAAAAAAAAACGACAAGAAGTTAGGTTCGAAGTGAGTTCACTATAGTTAGACGGCATATGTCTTAAAAGTTTACCAAACTCATTGCTTAGACACATTTGTAAAATAAATAAATAATAATATGTATATATCAAACTACATCAATCAACATATATAGATTTTACTCATGACATTTCTCTATAGAGACATATAGATTTTAAAACCTTTAAAAACAAATAAAATAAATTTTTTTGATATAGTTTATCTCTTCGTTTTCATGATGTAGATTTAAGTTGGGTATACATATTATATAAATATATTCTTTATATACAATTTAAGTTGCATAATACATATTGAGGCATTGGTTTAGTGATCATATGATCTCATCACATACTAGCTCGAATCTCAAATAATATTTTCATATTGACAAATAAAATATTTTATAAAGCAAAACAAACCGTTGATATTATGATCTCATGCCCAATAGCTCACACCACATAAACCAAGTTGCTTATAGTGTTTATGATTTGTATAGCCTTCATCTTCTAACAAAACCTATATAACATTTTATCAAATGATAACGTTTTGACTCAATCCTCAAAACGTAATATATATGCATGGTAAGGAAGTATATAATATAAAAATATTTAATATAATGAATTAGAGCACATGTCATTTTTTAATTTTCCCACATGTTTTTCGTGTTGAAAATTTGTGAACTTTTTCCATGTGAACTATAAATGAAAATCACATGATGGGTCGGTCACATGACTCTCAACATGTAATTTGGTATTGTTTAAAACGTGGATAAATATGAATTTCATTTTTACATTATATAATAATATAATAATGTAGCCTTGGACCTTAGGGCTACAACCATTTTCTTCGTGTCTTTTGAAATTTATTTAGATAAATTTATAAAATAATAACAAAATATTAGACTTGTAACGGCCCACGGCCCAGTGGACTACTTGGGCCAAGCGTGACGCGGCTCTCATTTCTCATCTCAATCAAGTACAAAAGCGCGTGTACTCGCAAAGAAACGAGTGTTATACTTATACCTTCTTGACTACTTCATCAAAAACTGATTTTGACTTTTGACTGTTGACTACACTTAATACAACAATAGGCCTCCTATACAACTTTCAGCCCATAAGGCCCAAACCTTGTTCCCTTTTCACAAGACTCAATCCTATAAATCCACTGCAAATTAATCTCATACTTTTCTCATCTATTACATCATTTATCATTATGTTAAATATGATTACGATAAACAATTATATTGACGATTTATCCAACCAGTATTTTTTAATAAACAGTTTTACATGTATGATTTTTAATCTAGATAAATTTTCATCATAATACTTATATTTATGACATACGGTTATGCATAAATTTTTATGATAGACGAAATTTTTCTATAGTATATAAAAACACGACGGACGAAACACAGCTGCAACTTTTAGTTTGCAATAAAATGTGTTCTTTACTATTTAAGTTTCAAATATGATTTAAAAATCTTTTAATTTTTAATTAGTGAGATAAAAGTGATTTCACAATTAATATATAATAGATTGTATCTTTTTAAACCAAGTTGAATGACTCATTAATTTTAGGATTAAAACTTAGGGTTCTATTTCTCCCATTACTGAAAGAACATATAGTGAGTGCTTCACAAACTCTGGAGATTATTTGCAGTTTTGGTTTGAGATTCTTCAATTATATATAAAAAAACTTTTTAAAATTTTCAAATATGTCTCTTTTGGGTCAAAGAGCATCTTTTTAGTCTTTTTGTAAGGTTTTCCCAAAGTTTCACTCTTTTTTTTTCTTTTTGTCTTTTGTTAAAAATATTTTTTTTGTTGTCTATCTTTTTTTTTGTGCGAATTGAAATAAAAACTTTAAACTGAAGCTCATTTGGAAAGATAAAAATATTATAAAATTAGTTACCGGAAAAAAATTATCGTTACCAAATATATATATTGAAAACAATTAAAATTAATTAGATTTTACTTATTTTCATTTTAGATAGCATTATAGGTATATATTTTTCGTATCTTCTTAACAATGTCGATCGGTAATATCTTCACAAATTCATTCTTCAAAAATATCACCTTATATAAATCAATGTTAAACTTGTTTTAACAAAAAAAAAATCAATGTTAAACTTTAATATACATTAGTTTGAAAACAAAAGAAATAATTCTAATAAATAGTTTATAATGAAGTGGAAATATATATATATTTACATCTTTTATTATATTTATACTACAAAGCTTTTGCGATTTGACTACAAACTGAAAAGTACATGTTTGAACAAAAAAATATATAGGATTTTTTTCCATATATTAAATTATATGAATTGTATAGCAATCTATATTATATAATCCATATTATATACTATACTTGTGTTCAAAGTTTTAGTTTGACCTTGACGTAAGAAAAGTAATAAGTGCATATACTTGTCGTATGGACCACTGCCTTTCTAGTCTTTCGCTTAAATATTATGGTCATGAATATTTCTTTACAAAAATTGAATTAATTTTGTTACAGAATCTGGAATATTTATGGAGAAAAATACAAATGAAAATACATATACATAGAATCGATATATAGTCTACAAAGAAAGGTCAAAACTCAAGTTTAGTTCTTATAAGAAACTAAAACATTTCGAATGTTTAAACATCTGTAACTAATATTGTTGTCTGTATGAATAATTGTAACGTCCCAGATTTTGTGGTGGTGCATGAGAAGAGACTTAATATATTTGATTTGACTACCTATATCACCAAAGTGCATTTATCTTTTCGGTCAACCACTTCTTCAGAACTCTGCAGTTAAGCGTGCTTGGGGTGGAGTAGTATTAAGATGAGTGATCTACCGAAAAATGATTGTCAGTACTGTGTAGTGAGGCCAACGCACAGAAAAAAGATCATGTAGTGATTTGTAGGGACAGTAAACAAGTATTAGAGTGTCAGAAACATAATGCACCAACCGTCAGACGAGGGTGAGGTCCAATGAACTTAGAGAGGACGTAGAGGCCCAATGGACCTAGAGAGGGTATGGGGTCGTCCACGGACCTAAAAGGGACATTAGTGTGCTCACGGACGGTGGCGGTCGGTGTATTATATTTGGTATCAGAGCCGAACCCATATGAATAAGGAGTTAAGAGAACTCACACCATAAGAGTAACGATCTTGGTACACAACGAGGACGTTGTGTTCTTTGGGGGTGATCAATGAATAATTCTACAAATTAAATATTTACAGAAATAAAATGAGCTTCTAAAATATTATTCTTAATATTTAACATATGGTCGTATGATGGTTGGTATAATAAAAAATAATTCTAGGCTTTTAAAATTGATATGAAAATTTTCGTAGGTTGTAATATTAAAAAACCCTAAAATCATATTTTATTAATATTTTAAAAATAAACAATTGCATGAACAAAAAAAAAAGAAATAAGACTTTCAAAGCTAGCTTCAACCATGCATACATGCAAAAGTTGATTCTCTATATGAAAATGAATCTCATAATTCGAGACAGATCTAGGTAATGCATAAAATAATTTTTTAAAATAATTATTCATAATCCGACTACTTTTATATATCAAATTTGATTATGTGAACATTTCGAACAAGGCATCTCCTAGATCTGGCTTTTGTTTATTTCTTTTTGTAATTAACAATCTATAAGCCTAAAAAATTGTATTATGTTAAAACTTTATAATAGCTAGCGAATCATATCACTTCAACTTTATTTATATTTATTTTTGTTCTTTTATTCCCCATGATTTGCCTATATATAAGCACATGCATTCTCATATACTCTCAACTCTCCATACACATATCAATCAAATTCTCCTACCTTGAATTTTCTAATTATTTCATATATGGATTACAAATCATCAATGGATTCCTCAGAAACCCTAAGGTACTAGTTATATACTAGTGTAAAATTTTTTCCTCTTGGTATTAATAATCACCATTGTTCATATATGCAAAAGATGTTTTGGAACATGAACAATAAGTTGAACAAAAAAAAGAAACATGACCAATATATAGTTTTAGGATACTAGTAATTTTTTTTTATAACTCGGTAAATTTAGATAAGTTTTTAATTAATTTCGAAATCAAAGAAAACCATGTGAATATCCGTAATACCCTAACGTGTTCGATATAGTTGCTAGAGTATGAACTCGGGAGGATAATTCTTTGATTTCTTTCCTCATTCCTCCTTACCACTAGTCCACGCCTGTCAGGACTAGTAAAATTTATACAATATGAACAAATAACATATTGATATATGTAGGAATAAGTGTGGAGGATGTTATAGACAATTCAACAAGAAGGAACACTTAGTAGAACACATGAGAATCTCTTATCATTCAGTTCATGAACCTACTTGTGGTATTTGCAACAAACATTGTCGATCTTTTGATTCCCTTCGTGAACATCTCATAGGTATATACAACTCTAATCTTTAGTTTATTATAACTTTGTCTTCAGTGTCGTTTTCGATTATGTGTATATCATATGTGTAGGGCCATTGCCAAAACAAGAATGTAAGAACATTTTTAGCACACTCGGATGTAGATTCTGTCTTACGATCCTCGGAAGCCCTAACGCTCGTAGGATCCATCAAGAGAGTTGCCAGCTCTCAAACGTCAATTCTGTAATTATTATAATTTTCCCATATTTTAATTTATATATGAAATAATTATAGTATATGCATATATATTGTTTTGATGCTATAAAAAATTATGAGTGTGTTTGGTTTTACCTTACACAATTATATATATCCTCTTTTCATAAATTATTTTTACGAAATAGTAAAAGCAAGCGAAGTTTGATCTTACAAAATATAATTGTTAGCATTTAAAATATACACAAAACAAAAATTATTAAAAATCCAAATATTATGGCTTCTTTTAAGAAAAGAGTTTTCTGCAAAAAAAATATCAAAATTTTAAAAATAACAGATAAATTTTTAAAAATAACAGATAAATTTTTTAAAGTTTAGAGTTTATTTTGGAGTTTTATGTAAAAAAATATCATCAATTTTTTTTTTCTGTAAATTAGTCATTATATCAAAACGATATTATTTTTTTTTTTTCGGAATGAAACATTATCACATCGACGATATATGTGTACGCTATATTGCCGATGATTTTAAAATTTGTATTATTAGTTTGAACAATTTTTGGGTAAAAATTAATTTTATAAAAAAGTAAAAAAATTAATGAATTTTTTTACAAAAAATCCCTTAAAAACATGTTACTATTAAACGTTAGTGCTGACAAAAAATATAATTTTCTTACCGATATTGTAGGGATTAACAACTCGTATGGTGGTCTTAAGCCTCAGAGACAACCCTACAATAGACTACACTTCATTAAGATCACCTCGAGTGGTCGCACTCTCATGCAAGATGGTCGGAGGAGGAAGTGACGGATCTGTTGACTTATGTGCAAGAGTTTGCATCACAGATGAAAGTGAAAACATCTTATTCCATACATATGTGAAGCCAACGGTGCCCATAACGAATTATAGGTACGAGATAACAGGGATAAGACCTGAGAATCTAAGGGACGCAATGCCATTGAAGCATGTACAAAGAAAGATTCAAGAGTTTCTTTGTAATAAAGAACCAATGTGGAAGATTCGTCCAAGAAATGGGAAAGCAAAGATTCTTGTCGGACATGGAGTTGATAATTATCTTGACTCTCTTCAACTTGAATATTCTTCCACCATGATAAGGTAGATAAATATGTTTACTAGCTATTTTTTATTTAAGCTATTTTATTCTATAAAATTCGATAATTCTTTCATTAATAAAACTATGACAATTTTATTATATAAAATTTGATTACTCTCAAATTTTTTACACATGTTAAACTTTTTATTAATAAAATTATAATATATGTCAGTTAATCGATAAAATTTTGATACGTGTAAAAATTATTTTATTATTTTATTTTTAATATTGTAAGATAATAAGGTAATACTAGTTTGAGTTTCATTCATAATTCATGATAAAGATGGTAAATAAAGAACTTATAATATTTTGTTTTCTTAATTAACCATTATTTTTTCCTTAATTTACAGTTATTTTATATTAATTCATATATATATTTTTGGAATTTATGATTTTATATAGTATTAATGTTTTGTTGTCGTTATTTAATAGAGACACTGCACAATACCCTCCACTAATGAAATCAAGCAAGCTAAGCAACTCTCTCAAGTACTTAACCCAAACCTATCTCGGGTAATATTTGTTTTACATCTCTATATTTAACAAATTAAATTTCTTCATATAAGATATTCAAAATTAGAAAAAAATACTAGTTATCTAATAAAAAACGACTTTTAAATATTCCAAGATTATCTTCAAAAATAATTATTCAACTTGAAAAAAGTTTATCAACTAAACCATGCATATATTAGTTATTCTCAATGTTTAATATTCGGACGCAACAACTATAAGCTACTAAGTTTCTAAAGGTAGTATCTAATGTATACTTTTGACGTAATTAAAAGTTTTTAATGACTGTGTAAAGTAAGACATGCGTATTAGCTTAAAAAGTTTCTTCAAAATTCGAATAAAATCAAGTGAATATAATCCTAGGAATATTTAGCAATATCAAAGTTATATTTATCTGTCTCTACTCTCTACCTCATATTTTATATGATTTATTTATAAATTATAATAATAATTTTCGTATGTCTAATTTGCTTCTATCCTTAAAATAATTTAATACATAAAAATGAAAAATTAGTTTATTATTTTGTAGAAATTCGAATTCTAATTTTAAAATTAATAAATTACACCGTTTTAGCTTTGTTTTATTGTTTATGATTTAATTTAAAACGTAAAAAATTTGCATTTAAATAGATTTTGTTTTCAATGGATAGTGCTTATGTTTTTTCTAAAATTTATGGTAATTTTTATAAAACATATCTAAATTAATTAATTAAATTCGTAGTAATATATATATATATATATATAATTTTAATAGTAATTATTATTTTTCTTGATCACCTTTATAAAGGTATGATATTAATTTGGGAATACAAGATCCTTATGAGGACTGTGTCGCGACCATGAGGCTATACAGAAGAATGAGATATCAGAAACATAAGACCGAGGCTGACACACATAACCGCAACAACTACGCTGCATGGAGACAGACCGAGCTAGAGAGGATGTCTCCAGAAGAATTGATCGACCTTTCACGGTCCGACTATTACTGTTGGTGTTTGGACTCAGTTGCTTGATGATCTCCAAATATTAAATATATACAAAGATTTATATATTATGTAGTATCTTATTATAATTTAATAATTGAATAAGAATAGTGTTTAAAAAAATATAACAATTTACTTGTATTATTAGTGGTTCTATTGGCAATTAAAAATAATTGCATATGTAACTTTTTATTAATATTAATTAGTAAATTATTTTATTGGCTATTATTTAATTGTTTATCATTAATATTACAGATTTTTATGTAAACTTAGAACAATTTTTATCTACGATAATTACATGACATAAGTTTTTTTCGACAGCCGGTTCTGCTTAATTTTTTTACGATAATTGCACGGTAAATTTTTTTCCGACATACGGTTCTACGACAGCCGGATCTGACCTTATAATATACAAGCATCATATTGTGTTGGCAGTTGGCACTAAATCAAAAATTTAAATAGAAGAAGTCATCATACATATAACTTTTTATTAAAGGAGAGACCTCTCAAAGTTTCTTAAACTTTTAAATAACAACATTAAAATGTTTGGTTTCGAGTTTGTTCTTGTTTGGTTTAAACGGACCGGAGTGCACAAACTGCATAACCAGAAGCCAAAGAGCAAAATGCAAAAGCAACAAAGGAAATAAAAGACAAAGAGACAGATGCTCTAGCTAAATCTGGAAACTTATCTTCTCCCCAATTTGATTGCCAATCATCAACACGAATCGAAGCTGAAGTTGAAGCTGATGCAAGAAGATATGCTAACATCTACAGCAACATTCCAGAAAACTCATATTTGAATTCAGATGCAAGAAGATTGTATAAGCTTTGATAGAGTAGAAGAAAAAAACATACTTGATCAAAGGCAAATTCTAAGAAATGTCTTAGGTTATGTCGTGATCTTCGTATGTTAGTAGATAATAAGTATATAAGATCACATATCATGAAGCCTGAGTATATAAAACCAATCACATTCGCAGCTAAACAGAACCTGCAACCAAAATTTTGAATTTCAGATGAAAAATTCAATATGTATAAGCAGAGTTGGTGGTCCGGAGGATAGGTTACATAGGCGGGTATATTAGAACATCCAGTAA
The DNA here is from genome assembly GCA_000411055.1 of Leavenworthia alabamica. NCBI lineage: Eukaryota > Viridiplantae > Streptophyta > Magnoliopsida > Brassicales > Brassicaceae > Leavenworthia > Leavenworthia alabamica. Next base: position 39,106 of record KE157180.1, read on the forward strand.
TTTAAACCATTTTTTTTAGGTTTTAATATGTTCTACTAGAAATTTTAGATAAAAAAAATTCTACTAGAGCATCTAATCTTGGGCACAAAAACCGAATCGAATATATCGAATCGAATTTTATAAAAAGAAAATCGAACCGAACCGATCTACTTATTTGGTCTTAAACGGTACGTTTTATAAATTTTTGAAGAACCGAATTCCGAACCAAACCGAACCGACGACCGAATAATCCGAAATTTATTTTTTTATTTTTAGTATTTCTTTTATTTTATTTGTTTTTATTTTATTTTAGTAATTTTTGATATGTTTTATTTATTTTTTTAAAAAAATTAAATCGAAGTAATTAAAAAAAACAAAAAAAAAACTGAAATAAATGTTATTTTTATTTTATAATCGAACTAAACTTGAAAACAAAAACTGATCCGAGATGGTTTAAAACCCAAAACCGAACCGATCAAAACTTTTAAAAACCGAACCGAACCGATGTGATTATTCGGTCATTTTATAATTTTTTTAAAACCACTATCGATTACATTCCGAATGCCCAAGACTAGGAGCATCTAAAATAATTGTTAACAGATCTGTGTATAAGTGAAGTTAGAAATGAAGAAAAGATTGAACCTGAACTCTTTGTATTTGTAGAAAGAATCATTAGCCCATCCTTTATCTCTATCAGAAACCATAACAGAAAACGAAACTAGACATGATAAAAACGCAATAACCCTAAATCCAAGTAAAGCTTTTCTAATTAAACTTCCCCATTTAGTTTCATGTGGAGTTGAAGAAGCTAAGCTTGGCCTTAAGTGTCTTTTACTCTCTCCTGGTTTCAAGTCTTCGTCGTTAGTAACTCTAAATGGAGTCTCTGTCTTTGCTACAGATGGAGTTGGGAAGACTGTGTGAGGAGAAGATCCATGGCTATCGGGGATTGAAGATACTGTTGGTGAATCAGGAGGAGGAGGTGAATCAACTGTTGCTGGTGGTAATGAATGAAGCGATGATCTAGATGACATCTCCAGGTTAGGATTTAATCGAAGACTTTGTCGCAGATGAAGGAAACTGCTTTGGTTGCTACTCTGTTTTTGGTCAATGAACTCAAATGGGGGAAGAAGACGACATAGACGTACTTTAAAATACAAATTTGCAAAAAGGGAACTTAAGTTTACCTTTCCTTACACTTCTTACCTTAACTATTTATTCTACCTAAAAATTCAATAAACTTTCTTGCAAATTTAACCTAGACTATTTTTTCTACATAAAACACCCAATTGATTCAGTAATTCTCATATTACTAGCGAAGAAGTGTGTGTACGACAAATCTACTAAAAAGTACTGTAATTTGTAGATAAATAAGCGAGTAAATATAAAACCTTATTAAGGTTTTAAGGTTAAATTAGTGAAACTTCTCTTGAAAGCTTACATACATGATACAACACGAAAACTCTCTCATACCATATAATCTGTCTTCGAAATGGGTTATGCTGCTTTGTAGAAGAACTCGATAGCTTCATTGTACTGATCCATGACAACGTTGTGAAGGAGATTAACAGGTTCAAGGAGATTCGAGTAGCTACCCAAAATATCACGAGTCAAAGGAGGAGTGTCCTCGTCTTTTGACCAAGCGTGCTGAGCTACTGATAAACCGCTCAGGCAGTAACATGTGTGGTAGAAATCGCGAGGTTTCCTCGGTTTGTCTCTGAATCCACCATCAAGGACCTGAGCATAGAATTGTGTTATACAAATGAAAAATTTGATTGGATCTTTTGTTCTGTTGTTCAAGTAACTAAGAACTGACCTTAGAGCATAAGAGAACATATCTCTGCAACCCTAGGCTATCAAAAACCGGTTGAATCCTTTTGTTAATGTAGGTGGATGTATGATGATGGACTCCATGATCATTCACTGAATCTGCTAATTTAAAAGTTATGTTTTGAATTATCAGATGAACTGATGGTATGAGAAAATAGTGTGCATACCATCATTGATGTCTTCATCAGAATCATCATCTTCATCACTGTCTTCAACATCATCTTCAACATGAGAATGTTCCTTGTGATCTTTTGATACATGAACTTCAAGATCATGGGATGAGTATAATCTTTGAAGTAGAACACAAGGAGCGGCCTGTTTAACATGTACCACAACCAAACAAAAACAACGACAGTGAAGAATGAGAAGGTGTTTATAATCATTGTATCGTATGTCACTAAAGATACAAAAGAGAATTAAAAAGTTGACCTGCCAAAAAGTGTAGCAACCATCGACCAATTTGTTTGTTCTACCTTGAAATCCCATTTCTACTCCTTGTCGTTGTACAACCCAATTCTAGAATCACAGGGGAATTTGATTCATGAGAATATATCTTTATCAAGGATAAGAAAAGGTCTAAAACAGCATTGTATGTTACCATTAATGCATCCAAATTCAAACGGTCGGCCTCATTGATTAAAATCATAGTAGCCAACCCACAATAGGTGTACCTAAATAACAAATTACACGGTAAATCAAAGCAGTAGGTACAAATCAATGTTTCAGGATACTTAATCATGAATAACCATGTTATCAAAGAAGAGAGAAGAAAAACACAGTTTTGATTCAAAGCCTCAACATAATAGAATTAGAAGAAGTAGGGGACCATACCCACCGTGAGCTTCGGAGTAAGGTTCACCTCCAATGCCGCCTTCATAAGTTTGGCAACTGCTTAAACAAAGTGAGATTGCAAGGAAAATCATTAAGTTCATGAAATTACAAATATAACAGTAGTTTAGCTTTATATTGTGCGAGATAAAAGTAAAATGAAAATTTACCTTAAGATGTAATCTCCTAGGCCCTGTGTGAGTTCATTGTCCAAAATGTTTAGGATGCTTGCAACCTGTGTCACAAGAGAAGTCAAACATATCAGGGAAAAGACCTACCTAACCATAGGATGCAAGACTAGTAAGTCTCAACTCTCAACTCAATATGAGTTGTCTGATCGTCTCTCTGCAAAGTATCTGATAGGAAAGTGTGCAAATTCTAAGATCATTTACAGTCTCCTAATGTGACAGTTAACCCATGAACTAGAAGAAACATAGCATATTGGGTCCTGAGTTTGTTGATCTCATTCACCTAAAATAAACTTGGTGGAGAGAACAAGAAATTGGGAGTTAATAAAACTCACCGAAATCGCAGTGTAGCATGCTCGGACATCCATTTCTCCCATATCATGCATCCTAACAACCAGTGGGTAAATCAGAATTTACTAATTTAGCGCCAAGACTAGGTGTAAACAAATCGCATGGAATTGAAAAAGAGGCAAGCAAGAACTAAAGGACAACATGACTGAATCTATGAAATTAATGCATAAAGAGTGCATTATCAGTAAAATGTGCCTTAAAAGAAGTTCAGGCTGAAAGAGAATCAAACCTGAAACCTCCACTTCTATCCTTCATTCGTCTTAGAAAACTAGACATTTTTTCTCTGAAAAATGATAATTCACATGTAAGTCTTCTACAGGAACCATTATATAGTTGTCTCTCATTAAAAAGAAACTGAGTGTAAAGTAAAAGGAATACACCACCTATTAATTGACGAAAGGGCTTTGTCACCTCCTACAGTAACAAGTGTATTCACTGCAGCATAAGTTGTTGCAAGATGTGGAAGCTGGTAAGAAAGATCTCAATTACTAGTTGACAAAGAGACTGTAACTAACATAAATTTTTACGAAACAAAGATATACTTACTTGGCCAGGACCACCACCGTATCCACCATCAGATCCCTGAAAAAGTAACATATGATAGCAATCTAAGTACTAAAATGAACAAAATTTCAGATAATCATAATAAAAAAGGAGACATACATGAACTAAAGGAGCAAATTCAGAAGTGTTTCCACGATTACTAACAAAGCAATGTAACTCAAACGACTAACCTGGCAGCGTCCAAGAAAGTCAATGATATTTTCTTCTAATTCATTGTCCACAGACTCACCAAGCAAAGCAATCGAATGAAGAATCCAGTAACAAAGCCAAGGTCGACTGTACAATGACAAACTTTTCAACTACAAATTTCTAGCTATACAACACCAACAGATCAATTATGAAGGTATCATATTCACTTACTTAGCATCTAAGGAAGAAAACGATGGACCTAGCTGCCTTAAGCCTTTCATCAGATAATCTAAATGCTTCTCTCTCTGAATCTCCAACCTAGAACAATAACTTCCATCAGTATGATGCATCTCTCGAAGAAAAAAATATTCGCAATAGTTAACAATAGTACTAAAATTCATCAGATCATGAAAAAACTACAAAAATCAGAAATCAAATTCGCTATCAAGGAAACGATCGATTTTACATGTATTTTTGAGTAGCAATGTCGCTCGCGTTGAAGTAACCATAGATCCCGAAAACATCGTTCTCCACTAGAAACTGCTCTCGCTGACTCACGGTTATACTCGGAAGCTCTTCCATCACACTCCGTAGCGTTTGAATCGATGTTTCAAACTTTCTCTCTCTCCGTCACCGAGTCTGCTTCTTCGCCGATTTAGTCAACTCCGGTCAAGCCCGAACCCTATCACACGGAACGATTAAGCGTCCATGTAACTAACTAATTGGGCCTTCAAAATGTCAATTTGGTTCCGGTTTGTAACGGTTTGTTTAGTTGGATACCTGAATAAAAGTACCCTGCTGCAATTGTTCGGTTCAATTTTTTTTTTAAATAACTCTTTTTTTCTTTCTAATAAGATTGGTCGGGTTTTTGTTGCCAGATCAGATTATTCGGTTCAGAACTTCTTATACTCAATAATCATCCTCCGGATATTCCGAAGGTCCCAAATCCGAACCGTCCATGAAGGAATAAACCACTTCTCCACCTGTCCAATGTCCACCACCATAACAAGTTAACCAATATGAATTTATTAAATATTAATTTAATGAACTTAAAAATTGAAATTGCAGAATATAACCCTATATTTTCGTTACTGCAAGAAAGTCATATAACAAAACTCTAACACACCTATTTCAATTCTTCAACAAAAAAATTAACCGAAAATTATTTTTAGTACACACATTTTTAGTACAGCAGTGAATTAATACACATATTTTTAGTAGTAAATTATTTAATGAAACTCAGAAATAATTTCTAAAATTATTTTTCTAATCTTAAATTATGTAAAATTTTAGAAATTAAAATATACAGCAAAGAAGTAGAGAGTTTAGTTTGAGAATAAAAGAAAAGTATAGGGGCTCTATTTGGAGTCTTTATTTATTATATTAAAAGGAATATTAATCGCGCACAAACGGCAAACACGCCTTAAAATATACCTTCTCTCTCTTTATCGTGTGTACCATTTACGGTTATACTCTCAACGTTTGAATCCCGGAGATATAGCGAGCGACTTGGCGTGAAATTCAACTGATGGGAGCGTTTTCCAACGACGACCTAAGTATTTTACCGGTATACTCCTCCGGCGTTCCGACGAACGAGCTCCGGTTCA
>KE157182.1:2255-29777 GCA_000411055.1 Leavenworthia alabamica
TTAAATCATAATTAAAAATCTGTTGGGTTTCCAAGCCTAATTATTTTTAATTATTTCTCCAAATATTTTGGGTTTCCAAACCCAATCAATTTAACTCACAGCAGTCTCCATCTATTCATACAACCACACTCGGATTCTCTGAAACTTCCGGAACTCAATTCACAGCAACAATTCGGTTTATGGGTCGGTCCAACTGCTATGGTTCGATTTATTCGGTTCAACATCACAGTAAACCGACCTGGCCAGGATCGACAAACCATTCTATTAAACTAAACTCGACAAACCATAACCTTAAACCGACTTAATGATCCTTAACCGGATCACGAATGTTACATACTTCTTAGTTGTACACAGTATTACTAGTATTACCACAATAACAATTGTACATTGTAATACTAGTTTTACAGTCATTAATAGTTGTACCAGTTGTGTTATTTCTGGGTTGTTACGTTTGTAGAACCGATTTTACTAAAACTTACATACTATTTTCACGTAAAATCACTCATAAAAACACTAATATTAACTCTTTAACACTAATTTATCATCATATCTATTTAATAAATCAATATATAGACAAATATTCAAAAACTATTAAATAGAAAATAAACTATTTTTTTATTTATAAATATAACAATTTAAACTCACTAAATAACTTTACTACAACATAAAAGTGTAAGTTTATCAATATTAGAACATTAAAAATAAAAAGAATAAAAAAAAACTAACTCAATTAAAACTTTAATCTTCAAAAATAGTGCAAAATTTTTATTTTTACATTTTACGTTTTTTTGAAGAAAATAGAGAGAAAAAAATATAAAAAAAAAATAAAACATGTTACTTGTCTCTCTCTCGTGAGAATTTAATAAAACCCAACTAACAATATATTCTCTCTCTCTTCGTTTCCCTTCAATTTTTTTGTTTATGTTGTTAGATTATCTGAGTGATTAAAAAAAAAACATATATCACCGTTTAAGAAAACGTAAATATTGTTAATTTAGTAATTTAGAAATAAAAAAAAGTAAAAAAATTAAAAAAAAAAGTAAAAATATTTTTTGTTTTTACATCCGGGCATATTGGCGAATCTCTCAATTCACTATCTTAAAGTAGAGTTAAAAAAAACTTACGGTCGTTTCTGGTATATTTCAAAAGTTAAGGGGCTTTCCTGGTAATTTCAACTAAACTTAATCCCTTACAAGGTTTTTGCAAAGTAACTCAGATTTGACGATGAACACTAAGAATTTTAGGTGGGAAATGGTGGATTCAAGCGCACAATAAACCCTAATTTCGGAAAAGTAAGCATCTTTTGTCAGATTGATACGTCAAAAGTTCTTCATAGTTCTCAATTTGATATTTGTTTCTCATTGATGTTTCAGGTGGCGATGTTATTATCGAGAAATCAGAGCAGAGTTAATAAACTATTGACTATGATTTCACATTTCAACAATTACATAGCTTTCTCCTCTATTCATCGTCAAAAACAAGTTCAAAGTTTCGACCTTTCTCGTGTTTCATTTACAGTGAGGAGTTTTCACATTGAAAACTGTATCCATACCGATAAATCTGAGTTACAGCAACACTCGTCTCACTTGCCCACTCGGTTTTTCGTTAATCCGGTTTCGAGGGCTATTAGAAATCAGGCTCAAGAAGCTCTTTTTGATTACTTGCATTATACTAGAAGCTTTACTTTTACTGATGCAGAACATATAAGCAAGAATTCTCCGTATTTTATGTCGAATTTATTGTCCAAGATTGATGATAACCACAAGGATATATCCAAGGGACTGAATAAATTCCTTAGGTACAATCCCATTAACGAGTTTGAGCCATTTTTCGAGAGTTTGGGTTTGTGTCCATCTGAGTTTGAACCCTTTCTTCCACAGAAACTAATGTATTTGAGTGATGATGGTATCATGTTTGACAACTTCCATGCTCTTTGCAACTATGGGATCCCTCGTGGCAAGATTGGTCGTATTTATAAAGAAGCAAGAGGGATTTTCAGATATGAATCTGGGACTTTGGCATTGAAACTCAGAGATTATGAGAATTTGGGTCTTAGCAAGGCTACAGTTATCAAGTTAGTTACTAGTTGCCCTTTGCTTCTGGTTGGTGGGGTTGATGCTGAATTTGCTTCTGTGGTTGATAAGTTGAAGGGATTAGAAGTAGGATGTGAATGGCTCGGGCGAGACTTGTCTGACCGGAAAACATATAGCTGGCGTAGAATTCTGGAGACAATAGAGTTTCTTGATAAAGTGGGATGTAAAGAGGAAAAGCTGAGTAGTCTTTTGAAAACGTATCCAGCTTTGGTGATTGAAGGCTCTGGTAAGAAATTCTATGTTCTGTTTGGTAGGTTGTTTAAAGTGGGGCTTCAAGTGAATGAAATTTATAGGCTATTTATAGACAATCCAGAGATGTTGTCTGACAAATGTGTGAAAAACATTCAGAAGGCGCTTGATTTCTTGATCGCTATTAGAATGGAAACACAGTTTATCACAAAGATTTTGCTGAGTCATATCGAGCTTATTGGTTCATGCTCTCTACAAGCACCTAGAACTGCTTGTCTTAGTTTGAACATTAGACAAGACGAGTTATGTCAGATCTTAAAGAAAGATCCTTTGAGATTATTCAGCTTTGTTTCTACAACAAAGAAGAGAAAAAGCAAACCTCTTTCAGAAGACTCAAGGAAATACGCAGAGAAGACAGCGTTTTTGTTGAGGCTAGGGTATGTAGAGAACTCAGATGAGATGGTGAAGGCTCTGAAACAGTTTCGAGGGAGGGGAGATCAGCTGCAGGAGAGATTTGATTGCCTTGTGAAAGCCGGTTTAAACCACAATGTGGTTACCGAGATCATCAAGAATGCTCCAATCATACTTAACCTGTCTAAAGATGTTATAGAGAAGAAGATACATTCCTTAACAGAACTTCTTGGCTATCCAATTGAATCCTTGGTAAGTTTCCCGGCATATCTATGTTATGATATGCAGAGAATACATAACAGATTCTCAATGTATTTATGGTTGAGGGAAAGAGACGCAGCAAAGCCAATGCTATCACCAAGCACTATTCTCACTTGCGGTGATGCTCGGTTTGTGAAGTATTTTGTCAATGTTCACCCTGAAGGTCCAGCCATTTGGGAAAGTATAAACCAATCATCGACCTGAAGTGAAGTTTATTAGCACAGTTTCTTGACTTTAGTACGACTGAGATAGTGATGTTGTGCTGATGCAAGAGTAAAAATGTAAGCTTATGATATCAATGCCAACTAATGAAACAAAAGAACAGGCTTGGAGAAGGCCTAAAGAGCAGAGATTCATTAGTGTTATATCGATGCTTGTGAATGAACAAAGATACTTACCAACTTACAACTTGGATGCAGATTTAATATTTGAAGTTCAGAGCTAGCCCTTGCACTGCATGAAATCAATGGGAGTGCTCTTTAGATAGTACTCAATAAAATCTGCAAATTGTTTGTTGACCGTCTATGCAACATCTCCTAAAATTACTGAAGGAGACTGTATTGATGGTTGGTCTAGAGGTCTCTGACAGATCTCTCATATGTCACAGATGCTCTTTAGCAACAGTAATAACGTATTTGTAACTTGTGTTGTATAACTATAATAATTGACTGCTCAATTTTCACTTCTTAAGGAAAGCAATTTGTTTTGTAACAACTGAAGATACTAAAATTTTCTAACCGTACAAACAAGCTTATGATCAAACTCTTCATTTTTTTTTATAATTGCAAATAGTTTTCTCACAATTTGTTTTTTTTTTTTAAGTTCATCAAGAATCTAACAATTACTTTGGAGAGCGAGACACTCTCGTAAACCAAATCCTCCAAGTTATTAAATTAACATTCTACCCCCTTTCATTGGCTAATATACTCTTCATAGTAATCATCACTTATAACAGACACAAACCTCTCAAGCCAAGGAAGCTGATGAAGATCTTTCATAGCTGCTTCTACATACGATGACTCTGTACATGGAGGTACTGGCGACTGATAAGAAGGTTGGTGATCACTGAGACTAAACCCTCCACCAGCTAAAAACCGTTGTATCAGAGCTAGCTGAGATCTTTCTTGCTCTGTGTAAGCGTCCATTACTGTTGGAATTGAGCTAAATGTGTCCCATGGCCATTGTTCAACTTCTTGGATTGTGTTTCCTTCTTCTGAAATTTCTTCATCTTCTTCTTCATCGTCCCAAAATGCGCAAGTACAAGTCTGATGCCCTTCTCTGTACTCTGCTCCACATGAGTAGCAAAACTCGTGCCCGCACCTGTGAAAAAACAGACACAGTTTTTGACATTTATATGAGTATTGAGTAAGAATAATAAAGCAGAGCAACATTTGGTGGGTCTAAGTATGTATATGTGTTGGCTTACCGGCAAGTCATGTGGTTGCAGCCTTGAGCAAGCTCGATCATTATACGGCATTGCTGACACCGCCTCCACCTCTTATACCTCGCCAAGCGATACAATGTAATATCATCTGGATATCTTTCGTCAACCGGTAGAATTTGAAACTCTTCACAGCTCATAGAAGCATGCCAAGGAACACCACAGTCCACACACACAAATCTCTCACAGACTGGACACTCCACACAACAGCTATTCTCTGACTGACTAGACGAGCTTGAGCTTGCGCTTGCCCTTCCCGATGATAGACATTCTTGCGGGTCTAACAGAAAAGAGCAATTGGAATAAGGGCAGTAAATCTTGCCATTGTTCCTACTACGCGCATTTGCTTCCTCGAATGATTTGAATGTAGCGACGGGAAGAAATGATTTGCATTCCGTGGCTGAGAGATAATGCTTGCATTGCACTTGAGGACACCTGATGGGAACTTCTGAAGACTGTACTTTCCCTTCAACGTATGTTTTCATACAATGTGAACAGAATTTGTGAGTACACTTCAGTGTTAGCATCATCTCGGTTTGACGGTCTTCACAGCAGATTGAACAGTTCTCAGCTAAGTTATCCATATTGGAATTAAAAGACACAATTCCTACTGCTACTTGAGCCAAGTTAAGAGCTTGATCAAGCTCACAGAAAGGAGCAAGCTTTAGAACAAACCCATCAAGATTACTTGTTTTTTCCAATACCCTTTCTCTCAGAGCTACTAAAAGCGGGATATCGAGCTTCTCCTCACGGATTATCTGCAAATCCATTTCATATTTATGAAAAAGTAATGAGATCATAACCTATATAGAGATAATGAAACCATTTGAAAGAGACTTGCCTGATTATAGAGCAGCTCAGAGTCTGTTACAGCAACCACAGAACAGAGATTGTTCTGTAAAGCTAGTTCAAGACCATCCATTAAAGCTAAATAGTTAGCTACAGACTCTTCAACATAAAATTCCAACTTCTTCTGAAGCTGAATCAATTCAAAATCTCCTGATCTCTCCAACACAACACCAATTCCTGAATAACCCAAATCTGAATCTCGACTTTCACATATCGAAACTCCTTTAAAGAACATCTTAACAGAGAACTCATCATCAAGTTGATATTTTTTCTCCTCCTCTACTACTTTAGCTGAATCATCATCACTCTCTTTTAACCAAACATCTTCATCACCACAACAACTTCTAAACTCTTCGTCATCTCCTATGTGATTCAATAGAAGCTCCTCACATTCACAAGAAACCTCTTCGTTTTCCATGTTTGGAAACTACACAAAGAAGCTACAAAAAAATGATAAAAACTTTCTTAATTAGAGCAACAAACCAAGGAAACCCAAATCAGATCTACAAAATTCATGTAAAAATCTAATGAAAAAATGCGATAAATCAAATCCTTTTTAGACATCATCTAATCTCAATTCTACCATATACTTCATTTTTTATACAAACGAAGAAAAAATGGAACTTTACATTACAGATTACCAAAACAGCTAAAATCTTAACGAATTAATAACATCAACAGATCAGCATAAATCATTTCAATAATATACAGAAAATAACAAAAGAAACAGGTCGATTTGTTCACCCACTAAAACCAACCAGACCCTCAATAATTACATACAATTTGATAGAGAAAAATATAATAATAATTTAATTAAGAAGCAAAAAAAAAGAGATCGGTTGAAGTTAAAAGTCAACAAGCAAGAACAAAAAAACCCAGAAGCTAATTGGATAGAGATTTACAGTTCTTCAAACTAAAACTATGAAGAAAAATTATAAGCCTGACATCTTCAAAATCTCTGTTTTTTTAAAGGAAGAAAAAAAAATGTAAACTTTACTTTGTTTGCATTATTTAGTGGAGAGAAGAAGTCTCATCGGGTTTTTTACTTTTTTTTTAATTCCTTTATTCTCTCTTTTTTATTTTAATTTATTTACTTTTTAATAATTATGAGATTTGCTGGCATTCTCGTACTCTGTTTCAAGTTTTACATTTTTCACAATAAATTAATTTACTTTGACTGTTAATTCGGAAGTATTTAATTAAAATTCTAAATAATTGAACCTGAAATGGAACTGGATTAAGCCCTGAAGAATTATAGCTTAAGAAATCAAAGTTAGCACATGGACTTTGTCTCCTCTGAACAGAGAAAAAGCTGTAACCTCATAAAAATATTTTTTCTTCTTTTCTGACTACATCCAATGGTTATATTGCTTTCAATAAAGCAAGTACACATAAGTTTTTTTTTTAATTATATTTCTGCAATAGAAGACATTCAAGGACAATGTGGCAGCTATAAGTTTGAAAATGGAGACAGCAATCATTAGCTTCATTATTTTAATTTTAACTTAATTCAAATGGGAAATTTTAATATGTTCTTTGCTTTATGATATAGTGGCAACTGAACAATGTGTATAATTTATAAAACAGAGGAAAATAAACTGAAGAGATGTGATTACTAAAGAATTAAACAAACAGAACAAAACATTGCATTTATATCTATATCATATGTTTTTTGTATTCTTGTGTATCACCATTTCGGCAATAATAGTAACACATTTGTTTAGGTATTGCCTTATTGGTTAATATCTCTGTTTAGAAATATTGTTTATTAGGAAAAAAGAGTAGTATATTATATTATTTAACTTTTGTGTTTTTTTTTAACTCGCATCAATTATTTTGATCAGCATACCCTGTGAGAAGGTACAATATATGGGCCTATAGACAATGCAATGTGGCCCATTATTAACAGATGGGCTACATTAGATATTGTTTTTTTAGTTCGGATTTTAATTATTCCTAATTTACTATCAACGAAAATTAAAAACATAAGAATTTGGTAGAAGGAAATGGCGACATATTAACAATGGAAATGAAAATTAAATTTCAACTTGTAATATATTTAATTTAATTCAATGTCGGTAGTCCAACTTTATTTTTAAGCTAAAATAATTTAAAAATACATTTTTCCCTTATAGTAATACGAAATTTCATGTATGGTTTGGCATGATCCACACCTTCCACTCAGTTAAACAAAAAAATAGGATTATGTTAATGTACAATACAATTTGAAATTTTTTTATTACAACAACGTACATATACACAGAATCAATAGAATCAGGATTCTGATTTTCCAATGTTATCTTTTTATATTGATTTAGTCCATTAATTTATAAAATTGACTTCCGAACCCATCACCGGAAAAAGCCGGCAAATCTTCCTATATAAACCAATGAAAAGGACATAACATTTATTACACCAAACAATCATATATTATAAGATCAAACATCATATAATTTAAATTATTCTTTATACTAATGACTACTACCAAACTAAACATGAAACTCGGTTACATCTTTCTCATCCTATTCACCATCACCGTGTCTCCGGTGATCTCAACGGCCCCAAAAGACTGTGATAGCGACTCAGAGAATCCATGCATCAACAAAGCTAAGGCTTTACCACTCAAAATTGTAGCCATTGTAGCCATCCTTACAACAAGCTTGATAAGCGTAACTGTTCCTCTTTTTAGCCGTGCCATTTCATTCCTCCGTCCTGATAGTAACGGTTTTATGATCGTAAAATGTTTTTCTTCCGGTATCATTCTTGGAACCGGTTTCATGCATGTCTTGCCTGATTCTTTTGAGAGGTTGTCATCGAAATGTCTTAGTGATGATCCGTGGCATAAGTTCCCTTTCGCTGGCTTTGTCGCAATGGTGTCTGGTCTAGTCACTCTAGCCATTGACTCCATTACCACTAGCCTTTACACCGGTAAGAACGCGGTCGGACCAGAGCCGGAACAGTATACTTATGGAACTGATCAAGAGAAGGCAACTCACATTGGAGGTCACAATCATAGTCACGGTCATGGTGTAGTTCTAGCAACTAAAGAAGATGGACAGCTTTTGCGTTACCGTGTCATTGCCATGGTTAGTGCATGTAAAAATAATATGAAACTGTCTTGAATTCAACGTTGCATTTTAATTCAAAATTATATACTATAGTTGAATATCATGAATAGGTATTAGAGCTTGGGATTTTATTTCATTCCGTGGTGATTGGACTATCTCTAGGAGCAAATAATGATGCATGTACCATTAAAGGACTCATCATAGCTTTGTGTTTCCATCACTTGTTCGAAGGCATGGGTCTAGGTGGTTGCATCCTCCAGGTAAAAAAAATGCACATTCATAATATATAGTTTATATATGTCACTTATATAATTTAATATCTATATAAAACAGGCAGATTTTACAAATGTAAAGAAGATTTTAATGGCATTATTTTTCGCTGGAACAACACCTTGTGGTATCATACTTGGAATCGCTGTGTCGAGTTTTTATAGAGATAATAGTCCAACAGCATTGATTACGATCGGGCTGTTAAATGCTTGCTCAGCTGGGATGCTCATATACATGGCCCTTGTTGACCTTTTAGCAACCGAGTTCATGGGATCAATGCTCCAAGGTAGCATCAAACTTCAGATCAAGTGCTTCGTAGCGGCTTTGCTCGGTTGTGCTGTGATGTCGGTCTTCGCCAAGTGGGCTTAAAGACTCCTTTCAACTATACTTAATAAAATTGTTTGATTTATTATTCATGGTGTACATTTGTGAATTTTTTTTTTTAAGTTTGATTCATATATTTGTTATCTGTATAGTGAGATATTCACATGAAAAATCTGGTATTGTAAGAGTTTGAAAGATTATTTATTTATGAGATGTAAATTTATTTTTAAGAATGTGGTGATGTTTAATTGCTTTGTTGGATTGACAAGTATTGATTATTATTTATTAGGCTCGGTTGATTGTCAATGACTCAATGTTAGTTCATGATTGTAAATGATAAAAAAAAAAAAAAGTTTGAGTTCATGACTGTTTCAAAATTCAAAATCAAATCCAAACACTAATTTATAGTAATTAGTTTAAGTTATTATCTCCACCTCTAATTCTAAATATAAATATATATTAATATATAATTTTTTACATGCATATTTATATTAATACAAATAGTCTTAATTAAGTATATCACTGTTTAAAAGAGATTTTGCATAGTCGTTGTTGAATTATATACTTAGATGCAATTTGTGTTGCAAGCTAGTCATCTTAGTTTAGTTTTCTACAAGCAGATCGTTGTCAAATTCGCTGTTTTTTCCTGGCGTAATTTAATAAGACAATTAAGTTAATAATGAAGCCAAATCAGATCGTTGAGCCAGATTTTGAATGATTTATTTACTGAATAAAAAGTTAGAGAATGTTTTCCCAATACAAAAAAACCTTGGAAGATTAGTTTATTTCATTAATTATGATTACGAATCGAAATAAGTGTTTTGACACGTTGGTGGAGTATGAGTTTGGCACGTACAGCTTCGTGCTCGTCCAACCATATGAAACGTGGGCACTAAACCACTCAACTAAATTAAATAAGATATTATAAACCCAATTTGATTTTAAATTATTATTCATTCTCTATATCCAAATATGACAAACAAACAATATAGCCGAAATTAACTAATCTAGTCCGCAGATGGCATGAACAATGCATTGATGTCGATAATATAAGCTTCATATACTATTTGAAATAGAAAAACAGAACACTAGCTTCTGTACAAACCTCTGATGCTTATTGAAAAAATGCAGTGTACCAAAAAAAAGTATAGAACAGCTTAGTTTGGTTGCTCATATCTACGAACAAGAAAATCTATAGAACAGCTACATCACACATGTTTTGTATCAAAGTTGAAAAACTTTTATATATCTACACAAGTTTATTTACAAATTCTTTATCCAAAAAAGTTTACTTACAAATCCAATATAACAACTTAAGCAAATTATAAACAAATAAGTTTGGAACTCTGAAGCTAGTTTGTATCAATTACGGTCAGAAGTCAGAACCTCCTTTACATAATTACATCTATAGTTTTGTTAGCTATAAAACTAGTCCTCTAACAAACGCGAATAAATCTAAACATTTTCACGTGACATATATACCTTATTATATTTATTAGTATTATATTGATCAGACTCATTTTTAGTGACTAATTAAATTTATTTTCTCATTCCACACTTGAAGTAAACTATTAGTAATCAATCATTTTCGTCATCAGCGCCAATATAATGGCATGGAACACTCAGCACACATTACTATATAAACCGACTCTTCCAACAAAGTCTAAAGACAAAAACATTAAAACAAATACAAAACACAAAACTCCAAAATAAAGGGAAAATAATGGCTTCATCTTTAACACTTGACATAAAAACAATCTTCCTCGTACTCATCTTTGTCTCTTTCGCAATCTCTCCGACAACTTCAACAACACCGGAAGAATGCGCAAGCGAGTCAGCGAACCCATGCGTTAACAAAGCTAAAGCTTTGCCTCTCAAAATCATTGCAATCATTACAATCCTTGTGGCAAGCATGATTGGTGTTGGAGCTCCTCTCTTTAGCCGTTCCGTTCCGTTCCTCCGACCGGACGGAAACATCTTCACTATCGTCAAGTGTTTCGCTTCTGGCATCATCCTTGGAACCGGTTTTATGCATGTTTTGCCTGATTCTTTTGACATGTTGTCATCTAAATGTCTTGAAGATAACCCATGGCATAAATTTCCATTCTCTGGATTTCTCGCTATGTTGTCTGGTCTAATCACTCTAGCTATCGATTCCATGGCTACGAGCCTTTACACTAACAAGAACGCAGTTGGGTACGTGCCCCATGGTCATGGTCATGGTCACGGCCCTGCAAATGATGTTACTATCTTACCAACAAAAAATGATGATTCTCCGACTGCACAACTCTTGCGATACCGAGTCATTGCTATGGTTAGAGTACATATATGAAAAAAAAAATATATTAATTGTCGTCACATATTTGACATAAATAATTATATTTAATTAATATGGATATTTAGGTATTGGAACTTGGAATCATAGTCCACTCGGTAGTCATTGGACTATCTCTAGGAGCAACTAATGACACTTGCACCATTAAAGGACTTATCGCAGCTCTTTGCTTCCATCAAATGTTCGAAGGCATGGGTCTTGGCGGTTGCATCCTCCAGGTATATCTCCTATAAAATGTTGATATCCTTCATACGAACATATCTAATGCTTGATCTATTCATAAAATGTTCATAAACAGGCTGAATATACGAATATGAAAAAGTTTGTTATGGCCTTCTTTTTCGCTGTGACAACACCATTCGGGATCGCTTTAGGAATAGCTCTATCAACTGTTTACAGAGACAATAGTCCAAATGCGTTGATCACTGTCGGACTTCTCAATGCATGCTCCGCTGGATTGCTCATCTACATGGCTCTAGTCGACCTTCTAGCTGCCGAGTTTATGGGACCTAAGCTTCAAGGTAGCATCAAGATGCAGTTCAAATGTTTTGTAGCGGCTCTTCTCGGCTGTGGTGGAATGTCAATACTCGCCAAGTGGGCTTAACTTCTTAGGATTTCGTTGTCGAACTAAAAACCGTTCTAGGTTTAAGTCTCGATTCTATATCGGTCTTTTTCTTTGTAAACCACTTACGTGGTACTATCTATCACATTTTAAAGAACATGTCGTTTGGTAGGTATGACATAATGTGATTGGTTCTACGAGTTATAGTTATATATAGGTAGTTATTTACGTGTCTTTTATTTTCTTGAGGGTAATATATAGTTCTTGTCGTGTAATGTTTCCGCTGTTATATAAATAAAATAAAACTTTTGTTTATTTATTATTTAGCAATTTAACGAAAAGTCAGTATATAATCTAAATTCGGTAAAGCTTTTATACTGCCTAAATACCAAGAATTGAAACATCAGTCACATGTTTTGTAGAATTAGGCCAGTTCTGAAATTTTTGTCTTTTACCATGTGATAGATCAAGGAGCGGCTATATAAGGGAGACGTGATGGCTCAATGCCTAATCAAAGAGAAATCTACACTGAATAAAATTTTTATATATTAAGATTTTTAAAACATGATATTAGTCTGGTAAAATAAAATGTGGGGAATGTGAATGTTTCTTGGTATTGATAACTAATTTAATCAAATAAAATTCAGGCAAAATTATATCCTTGATCTAATGGATAGAAAAAAATTCAAAACTGTAATTGACCAAAAAAAAAAGAAGTATGTTTCTTAGGAGTAAAAATGTAAACCTAAAAATCAAAGCAAACCAAAGAAAAGAGTTAGACAAATCAATGATATTTTTCTGTATGCTCTTAATTATCGCTGAAATTAAGTCGAAGTTCAAACCAACAAATATCAGACTTCTGTTGAGTAAGTATATGCAAATCGAATCTGTTTCGGAAAGCTTCTGTCTTACTTCAAAAGAATCAAAACCTATATCAAAGTGCATAGATAAAATCTTTTATCTAAGATGCAATTGATTTGGGCAGCGACATTATTATCGGCCCATTTAATAAGTCGGCCCACAAGTTCAACGATGTCTCTCCTGTCTCCACTAAAAGGTTCGAGAATCCGCAAATACTTTTTACTCTTTTATTTCCTTTACTTTATCGTGTTGCTTTTACTCTTTAAAAGTATGAAACTAAATAAAGTTGACAAATAACTATAGGTGAAAATAACATTGAACTTTGGATACGGTAAATACGTATGTAGTGTAGGGGCATGGCCAGAAAAAAAGGTATGGCATGACCACCGCATCGGGTGAAAACGAAGACATGGAAAGTTGTGTTCAATCTATTATCAGTTTCTGTACGAATCCTCGCAGAATCGTACCATTTTCTTTTTTGCCATTATAATGTTTAATGTACTTACCATTTTATCTTTATATTCTAATTTAATGGGAAAATCAACTAAATTATTGGATAGAGAGAGAGACATGGTAACGTTTCTTGGACGCAATCATCGTAA
This sequence comes from Leavenworthia alabamica, assembly GCA_000411055.1. NCBI lineage: Eukaryota > Viridiplantae > Streptophyta > Magnoliopsida > Brassicales > Brassicaceae > Leavenworthia > Leavenworthia alabamica. Next base: position 15,522 of record KE157182.1, read on the forward strand.
CTCGTGAATTCACACATCGTATTCATCGTTTTAATTTATAAATATCGAATTTTAAAAACCCATTTTGGTGGGTTGGTTTGTTTTGTCTAGACATAGACTGCACATGATATGATCCGAATTTGAAATATTTATTACACGACAACTATAATCACTATGAACTGAAAATGTCGTTGAGGCAATCGAATTCAGACTGATATTTTTCTCTTTCTTTTTTCGTCATTTATTTTTTAAATTTCGATAGCGAAATATGATTCTTCTCGTTTTAATATTTTTAAGGGGTTGGAAAGATAAAAAAGATACTGCCAAATTGCAATAGTATATCTATGAACTATTTATATATATTTCAAAGTATGTCAACATACTAATAATCTAAATAAAAAGTGTGGGATAATTCAAACTCATGTGATCGACTTTGAGAATAAGCAACCAAACTACGGTGCAACAAAAAATAACTCTCGAATATTTACTTTTCAAAACAATTGGAATCTTTTGATTATAAGAATTTTTCTTTCGTTTTTTTTTCTATTTATAAATGAGAGGATGAGCGTTTTTTAGTAGTCTTGAATTCCATCGAAGTTATAAGAAAATCAAGAATTAACCAAAAACTAGTTTATACGTAATTAGAAAAGGAAAAGGAAAATGAAAATCCTATCTCATTTAACAAGTAAAAATCCAAGGAAAAATAAAAATAAATTATAAATTAATCTGTAACAAAACCAAAAAAATGGCTAAGAAGACATGTTAACATGTACACTAGCGGTCATGACTAAATCGCAAACCGGACACGTCCCTAACAAAGCCGAACCACAAACATTGCACAAACACAAATGACGACAAGGTAAGACTAATACACTTGCTTCTCTCTCACCGCACCGCTTGCAACAGCCACTAACTGTAGTATTAGCTTCAAAGCAACTTCCACAGCTTGATTCCACATCATCTTCTACAGCTGTTGGTAAAGTTTCGATTTGAGCGACAACCTGGTCGAGGTTTGTTCGAAGATTATTAGCGTTGGCTTCATTAGTTTGAGCGATATCGCGCCAAATCTGATTTTCTACGTAAAGACTCTTCACTCGTTCTTGTAAAACCCAATTTAGGTTTCGAATCCGTACGATTTCGTCGTCTTTTTCTTTTAGTTTCTTGGCTATAGCGTTTTGAACTGCAGACGCTAACATCCGCGTTTGCGTTTGTTGTCGAGCTTCAATCTCTATTCTTAGTTTTTCTGTTTGTTGAGTAATGAAACGGTCGATTTCAGATTGTTGTTGGTTTTGAATCTGAGATACGAGTTCGGCGTCAATCAGAGATGGTGATGATGAGGTAAAAGCGATGGACCTCCGTTTAACCGCTGACGGGAATAAAGCGTCTGAGTCGTTGAATTGATATTCTCTCTGGCGTTTCGTAGACGGAAGAGGAAGAACAGTAGAAGAGTTGAAATTGTAAGTTTCTGATTTGTAGTAGTTAGCTTTTGCAGCCGCAATAGCTAAAGGATCTACGGCAAGAGATTCTCCGGCCAAGAACGGAACTTCGCCGGCGGCAATATCAAACTCGCCGTGGTTCATGTTTTGTTCGAGTTTAACACGATCTCTGCAAATAACACAAAGAATAAAGTGATTAAAATAAAGATTAAGTCATGAAAAAAAGAAAACAAAGGAAGCTAAAAACAGTTTGGAGATTTGTACCTGTTTGATGTTATAAACTGAGGAGAGAAAATGTTTAAGTGATGAGCTTCAACAGCCATTGATACGTTTGTTGTTAAAAGCTCCGAGAGACTCTGAACAATGGGAGAGAGAGAGAAAGGGAAGGAGGAGTTGTGGAGACTGGTGAAGAAATCTATGGTATTGGCTTTTATTTAAGGGACTGAAAAAGTCAATAGTTTTATTTTATTTTTGGCTATAAATACATCTTTAGTATTTTTATTTTTCTTTATTCTTACAAATATAACTGAGTTATGATATCATTACCATATTTCTTTAGTATTACTACTTTTTAAAGTTATATAATTTAAAAAATTGGGGAAGTTTAAGAGCTTTGAATAGAATATAATATATGCATAGTATATTTCTTGAAACTCGCACTATTGTGTCTGTAAAAGTAAATTTTTTGTAATCTTTCTCTTGAATGTTTTCTTAGCAACATCCCACACAAATGTTGTGAGATTGACTAGTCAAAGTCTCAATATAAAAATTAATTGTAAATTTATACTATGTAATCTCTATATTTAAATATATTTTTGTTTGTTTGTACAGTAACCATAATGACATTAGCATAAGATATTCATGTAATAACTCCATTTTTATATTATTCCAAAAACTCATATGAAAATAATTAAAAAAATGTAGATAAAGCTGTTTTCCAAAATTAAGATACGTAACTTCATGGTATTGTGTTTACATAAATTGCCCTTTTATATCTCTTTGGTCAATCCATATCTATCTTATTGATTTTTTTCCTCTTTTACATAATTGTAATTAAGTTATATATTAATGTATATTGACTATGCTTATTTTCAAAAAAGATTCAGTTTTGTTTTATTTAAATTTTCAATCACCCCTATAGATTTTATCAAATTCTTAGGTAACTTTTGTAAAACTTTAAGGTAAAAAAATGTGGCATATTTATTACAATGAAATTTTTATAATTAATATTTGATAAATTGATAATATGGTATATTAATCATTTTAAATTGTAGATTGATATTTGACCTAAACATCGTTTCTATAAAAGTAATAAATATCAATATCTGGACGTCATTAATTCATAGAGATTTTTGTGTATTTATATGATAAAGCTCTGATTTATGTTTGCCACCTCATATTCCACCTTATTTCTATACAGTTACAACAATTCCTTTTTCTTTACCAAAAAATCACAATAAAATCTGATAACAATAATATTTATTATAAACAAGACCATGTCTTAGTTATAACATATGAAACAATGGCCTACGGACTTTAATAGCAAAAACATTTAGGAGTCAATTAAAAATATAGTTGTGACCTGGTACCGTATTTTATATGGAAACGTATATATAATAAAGTAGATTATGATGCATTTTCAAAGTAAAAACTATTTAGAGTTTACGTTTACATGTTGAAATAAAAAATATACTAATCTACAGATATAAAATATGAAATTGTATTAGTGCAGTTGCACGTGCGAAACGTGTGGGGCCATGATGTGAAGATTGAGGCCACGTTTAAGTGGGACCAAGTGAACTTTTTTGTTTCCTTTGTTCGTGAAATATGCAATTAAGTAAAGAAAAAAGAAAAAAGTATCGGTACCACCATTTTGTTTTGCATCTTGACTTGTCGTCTCGTCGCTTTTTAATATTTTAATTATTTAATGATAATAAAAATAAAGGAATCATTCGATAAATGTTTATAGTACGGACAAGTAGGTGTTGTCATAAAGTTGAGTGATTTCTTCGGTCGACCATTTCTTTTTCTTATTTTCATGCGTTTCTGACTCTCTCCTCGATGTCTTTTTTTTAATCCACTGAACGTTATCTAGATGCGAATCTAGTTTTATTTTTGCCAATTTTTTAATGCATAAATTTTAATATTCTAGCATCATTTTATGAATATAATAACATCACGATATATATATATATTTAAATGTTTAGAGTTTTTGGGTGATAAATAGGTTTTCAACTGATGTTGGTAGGAAAAAAAATTACAAGACCAAAACACGATTACTAATATTATTTTAAGCTGGAGAACACGATTATATTATTATAAAATAATACTGAAACATTGTTGAGAATAAGCCAAACTCGTAGAAAAAGACATCATCGGTTGTCTTTTCTATCTAACATCATTTGTATATATAGTTTGTCCACATATTCGTTTGTCTAATTCTCGATTTTGCTCAAATGTCAGAAACTACGCCTAACATCATCACTAGATTTAAACTTGTTCATAGCTTTTATTATTTTAGAATAGACTTATTTGTCCCATTATACGTTTTCGTTTTCGTTTTCATTTTATCTTCTTTATGAGGATTTCTAATAAATATTGATAAGATATACAAACGAACAAGGTAGATGGGGACAAAAAAAAAGATGGGGACGTACGCAGTGACAGAAGGAAAAACTATAGGGGTCAAAGTATAGAAAAATAATTGTATAGGATGAAGTTTAAAAAATAGTGTTTTAGTACAAATACACCAAAGGTAAAATGTCGTGCATGCCATATGACCCATATGTTTTGTTAACTAGCTCCACCACTGGAGGTACGTGGCCAAGTTCATGCTCTGAAAGGAAACGTGACAAGACGAAAATAAATATAAGAAAAAATGAAAAATATTAAGAAACTAGTGTGAATTGTGCAATTATTACATAGATATATAGTGTAATTGTTTTTTGCAGGTTGGAAAATTTTGCATTGATATTTGTTCACTACTCCTATTTTAATTTATTTATATGTTAAAAGTTCTGCTTATAAATTAAGAAAGCAAATAAAATATTTTTATATATTTTATCATTTATTATCAATCTTTTATCAACAAGAGAGAGATATAATATTTAATACAAGAATCAATTTTTTGTTCTGGACACTTATTTTGTAACAATTTTCCTAAAATTATAAATAAACTAAAATAGAGGAAATATTTTTCTAATTAACTGCGTAATAGCTTCCGAAAAGAGATTTAAATTAACTTTTTAAGTAAAATGAGAAAATCACAATAATATTTAGTGATCAAATTCGATCTCTGACTTTAACCGACTTGACAAGTCTTCAAACCATTCCAACGAACTATTGAACACGCAAAAAATAGAATAGACCAAATTTTTTAAAATGTTTGCATTGTCTCCCTTTTATAGTTAAAGCTTTCCATTATTTTTTTTGTCGCGATGTATTAAGTATACTTTGACAACAAATAATGACATTTATATTTACATTCATATTTTATAAAAAGAAGGAAGACATACGAAAAAAGTGGAAGAACGAAATAAAAATAAAGTTAAGAAAAATGGAACTGGTCCATCCTTATCAGCATCAACTACTAGTAGGTGTCAATCAGATTGATCCACCCCGGCTCGGTCTATCACCGGTTTAATATTTGATAATTCATCAATAATTTAATTTGATCCATCTAAAAAGGTTAGTCTAGTCTGAATAATATATATTTATCTTTACGATTTTATGATTAGTCTAAATAATTTAGGATATTAGTAACCATTAAAGAAGTGAAATATAACGACCAAAATAAGTAAAAAGAAAACTTCAAAATAATACAAGCATTACAGAACATAGATGAATAGTTTATCCCCACTCAAAAATGTGTCCGATACTTTATAGCATGTATTCTCATTGTGATAGATTCCCCAAAGCATTGCCAAAATCTCGAAGACTTTGTCTTTTATATTTCATAAAGTTAGATGTGTTTTAATGATATACACGTTTAAATAAATTTAGTATGTTATAATTTTTATAACTAGACATAATAGTTAATACGACATTAACTTAAATATATATAGGGTACACACTACATAAATATGTATATATAATATAATATTGATTTGATTGATTCTTCGAAGCCACCACCATTAATCTTTATTAAATGTGTGCTTTAATAATACTAGATTAATTATTTACTAAAAAACCATTTGGTTGGAAGGAATCGTCATCAAGAAAGTGGCGTTCCGGGTGGTATGTATATAGGTTCGATCTCTCTTTTTTATTTTATTTTTATAAAGTTATTCTATTTCTTTAAAATACAAGAAAATTAGTTCCACGAACATATTTTAAGAAAATTTAATCGATAATTGTCGTCTTTTATGGCATTCAATTTGCTGAAACGTCAACATATGAATAAGACTTTGTTTTGTGGACTTTTTTTATGTTTTTATACGGCATGAAACAAAACTTTTCTAATATATACATTGTGTATATGGTGATGTGAATTTGAAATTTGTTGCAATGATATTTGATAGATGTAACAACCGAGCTAAATCAATGAGCAAATAAAGCAAACGCGAATATAGATAAAAGTGATACTACTTAATAAAATAAATGTGGTAAAACCTAAATATCTAATTTCAAATTAAAAGATTGATCTACAACCACTAAAAAATGGTTAATCTAATAAATTAGTTAATCAGGTGATAATATAGATTTGAAAACTGAAAATTATATTAATGATTATATAATGTAGGATAATATATAATAAATTAAATATTGCTTGGTGAGTTGGAGAAGAGAGGCATATTAGGTAAAGATTTAAGTGTACTTTAAGAAACACATGCAAAGCTTAAAGATAATTAGTGGAGACTGATCAGAACCTACGGCTAATTTGTCTGTATTATTATGATAATGACAGTATACACTTTATTAAACAAGAAGCATAATCATGTGACCAATTTGTAGTATACTTTTTTGTATATATTATATTTTAATCATAATTTCATTACTGTAAAATAAACAAAATTTGTCACCGGCCATAATAATTTGGTTGACATGATTTGGTGACAACCGTATTTAGAACTAATCTCTACCTCTTAAAGAAAAAAATAAAATAATTATCTTAATTTATATATATATGTGAGGCATATTTGGTTGTTAGTACTAAGTATTTGTGTATGATGAGGCTATTAACAAAAGCAAGATATGGTATTAGTTATCAAGTCTAGTGAACATTTTAATAAGAAAAATAAAGTGTGCATTATTAAGTTACGAAACTTCATGATGGTGAAAGGATTCAAAAATGGTGGACTATAGACCGCACTTATAGAAAGCAACAATTAAAAGTCATTTTGGCTTTTAACCTGATTTTCAAGTGTTCTTTTTTTTTTAGTTTATTAAATATTTTCACAATTATTAAAAGTATAGAGTAAGGGATAATGGCATGGCAATAAAATTCTAATTTTTCAGCATCTTTTTACTTTTATCCTCCATGTTTGCTAAGTCATTGGGACATAAAAGAAAAAGTGAGATTAAAGGTAAACAAATTAATAATGACAAAGTGCACAAATGTAATATTTTATTGGGAGTATCTAATCTGATTTTTTTCTTCTTCTTTATTTTATTTTAATCTATTGGGAGTATCTAATCTGGTATATTTTTATCTAATTTGGTTTTTACTTTTAGTTTATGATATCTAATTAATAAGTAATTAAGATTTTTCTTTTACGACTCTATAATTATAGGAATAGAGTAATAGACTCCAATTCCGGTGTTGAGTCACTGTAATACTGTTGGTTCATATTTACCTATAAGGATAAAACTCAGATCGAATAGTTCAAACCAATATATAAACTACAATCAAAACTTAACGAAAATATCTAAGTACTCGCATTATTTTTTATGGTTCAAGTTTATTAGAATAATTCCAACTATAAATTATAACAAATAATATAATTTGGACCCAATATTCGCCTTTAAATTTAACTTTTCCAAACATGATACTTTGGAACAAGTTTATGTTCTCTTTGCTTTTATAAAGTAATTTATTTACTTGCAAAGGTACAACCAATATTGTCTAAATGAGAAATGGTTACCTACAAAACCTATACTACTTACATACACCACTTAGTTATTAAAAGAAATAAAAACTCACTATTTAAAGCACAGAAATATATATTTTTGAAATAAAAGGAAACAGTGATAGATTACAAACAAAATTGGTTAAAATGCAATAAAAAGAAGTTGATAAATAAAAAAATAAAATAACAAGTTCATTATGAGTCTATGAAACTATGACTATAGTTCTTAACTAATATATATAAGAAAATAAAAATATAAGAAGATAAAAAGAGTCATTATTTATAAAGAAAGTATAATTAGGTTAGATTTATAGTCATTATTCATCAGCTGATCATGATTATGGCCACCTATATATCTACACAATTGAACCATGTAAATACACTTCATAATGTCTCTTTCCCCCACCAATCCCGCCGATTAAGTTTTGACCATGACATCGATTAGATCTAATCACACTCACACTATCAAATATCTTTAATATATACTTTTCATATAAAACAAAAAATGACTTAGTACGTATTACTATATGATTTACATTGTCATTATTTGGACAGACATCGACTTCTGTGCTAATCAGGCACGTTAATTACATATACATTTTGCATACACATTGGAATAATATACATGAGTTTCTTAATCATATCTCGTAAGATTATACATGTCTTTATCAAAAAAGAAAAAAAGATTATATGTAATTCTTGTATTTTAATTTCAATTTAAGAACAGATCCTTATAATCATAAATTTTATCAGATATATCATCACTCGAATCATGTTGTGGTGCTTTTGAAATACAATTATATTAGATATCAATATGTAATATTATTTCAATATTCAAACAAAAATAATTTTAGTTATTATTCAAATTCAGATATCAATAGATAATAGTATCAATTACATGTCTAATTATTGTTATCATTAGGTTTTTATTATATTTATAAAAATTTAATCAAATTTTATTTAACCAAAATTTACATTTTTTAATATTTTGTATGCGATATATAATATGATCTCAACCTAGAGCGAATATGAACCAAATGATCAAATATTTTAAATTGATAATAAACTATTATATTTGAATTATCTGAATCCAAAACATCTGAAGTGAATCTGATCAAAAATTTATCTTTTTATCTATTTGATATATTCGTTAATCGGACTCACAACTTTATATTATTCGGATCTTTATAAACAATATTCATAAATTTATTATTCGATTATTATGCGATTATGTTTTATCAAAATAAAAAATTATAATTATAAAATATACTAACTTTTTTTTAATATATATTAAATAATATATTCATATAAATTAATTAAAATATATATATATATATATATTTATAATTTTTGGTGATATATCATATGTATGATTTTTTTAAGTTATTACAAGTAAAACAAAAAACAATAATAGTGTTATAAGATTGAATCCGAAACTTTAAGTCGACAATTACGATGTGAATGGTATTTTAAGAGCAATTTTCAAACTAAGAGTATTGCTATTTCTCGTTTGAATTTTAAATTTGGATTCAATTCTAGCACGCCAGACTATATACCTATAGTCTATTCAAATGTCTATATAACTCATATCTAACGCTTTCGTATGAATGGTTCCATTTCCTAATAAAATGCTCTTATTATTAATATTCTAAGAAGACCATATGCTTAAGTATGATCGCAGACGGGAAATAAAAATTATCAAAAATGACCAGTTATATTAAAATTATATACAATAATAGTCCATACATCTCCATGATTATATGTGAGTGTGACTTTACGATATATAATTTACACATGTCCCATATATAGCCATTAATACCATGAGATTTGTCAACAATGGCAATAATGCTCAACCACAAATGTCATAGGATGGGTCCAATTTTTTATTATCAATAATTTGTGTGTTTCGAAAGTTGAGTACGTTTGATGTGACAAAATTTTGGGCTTTTACTTATATATGTGTACTATTAAACTAAAAGGTGAATAATATACATAGGAGAAAGGACAAAATTGATTAGATGTTGTAAGATGATATTTTGTTTATTTTTGGATTTTGATTGTTTCTATCGCTTCTGTGGACCAATTCATGTTTTCATATAAACCATTAAATGTTGATGTTCGAATGTTATTTTCGTTAGTATATACTATAGTTTTTTGTGGTTGCATCGAAGTTTTAAGATATTGTTTAGGATGAATACATCATTATAAAATTTATAAATTGAAATCAAGATTAGTGAAACGAACACGATATTAGCCGTAGGCTACCCAACTGAGCTAATGCCATACGAATAAATCAATCCTAACAAAACCTATATAGTGTTTAGAATTAGAAGGATTTTAAATATTTAGTTATACCCTACAACGAATTAAAAAATTATCTTTAAATAGACCGAGGATACTAATCTTAGGCGGCTATGATAGCTAAAAAAACTAATCAAAGGAAATGTGATTATGTTAATTTTTAGTTAAATGTCAATATCAGTATGAATCATCCAAGCCGATATGTCGATGAGATTATTATACTATATATATCATCTCTTGATCATATGCATGCATATACATCTACACGTTACAAATAGAAATATATAGCAAATTGGTTTACCAAATATAAATTGTCTTATTACGTACCAATCTTTTTATATACTTCTATTATGAAGTGACGTCTAATCAAATTTTCAAAAAAAAAAAATCAATCTTAAATAATTTTTATTTAAATGAAAAGTATAATTATGTCATTGACAAAAATATTGTTATTCAAAACATTAATGTTATATAAGTCGTGAGGGAGAAATTAAGAAAAAGAATTATAACAGTATGATTTAATTAATCATATGATTACACGTAACTTTTTAAGTTAAAGATAATATAATATATAGTTTAAATGATTCATCATTGTGTTTCTCAAATATCACGAATTTACCACCTAACCTAGTATAAGTGTATAACAAACCATATTCTTTCTATATTTATTTTTGTTACAAGTCGTACAAAAACGCTATTACAATTAAACAAGCTATGATGCACACATGCAAAAGAATTCGATAATATATTGAATAAACTCGTCGATGTAATACCATTCATTATCTCCACGAAGCACCATATTTGAATCTAGATCATTCAAATTTTAAACAGATTTTTCTGATAATCGTTGATCTATAATCATAATTATATATCTACTTTAGCATAATTAAAGTATATGTATATATGAATAAACTATAAAGTATAAAAAAAACATGGAGGTTTGTATCAGCATCATCCATGTTGGTTCATGTGGGTCATTCACGAGACCAATGGATCGTGACAGAAAACATGCATTATCTATTGGCGGTTGAGTTATTCAATTAACTAACGCCACTTTTATTATTATATAAGCTTAATGCGTGTATTTAGATATTTTTTGTTTCAATTAAAGTAAGCAAACTTATTGATGACAAAAAAGATACTTGTCAACATTTCATATACAGTGCGATCCAGAAACGTAATCATTTCAGTGAGATATGTTTTTTTTTTTCTGGCTAATATGCTCAATAATTAATAAAATTGGCATACATGAGATTGATTTTTTTTTTTGTTATGGTCTTATATACTATTGATTGGGTTATCTTGGATCATTTTTTGTCCATTTAATTTTCTAAAAAGGACTTCAATCCACTGGCTATTCTTACAAAAGACCAAATTATGATGGCCGTTGTAAATATACTGGATTCTCTTTTTGGTATAAGCCCAATATATATGAATTTTAATGGACCAACAAGACCTTTAATAAAAACAGTATAAATTCGTATATGGATGTTTGACTTCTTCTGTACAGTTATTGTTTCTGAAGCGTCATAGGATTTTATCTGAAAGATATGCTTATTAATTCTTTGATGGTATGAGTGCATGCGACTCTTTTCTCTAGAAAGACAAATATCCAAACCCTTGATTGGAATCCATATGCAACGTAGAAAATTTAGTTTCTTGTTTCTGTTGATTAACACTATTCATGAGATGCCTTTTCTATTTTCTTCTTTACCACTGCTGTATTAGTTGATTGTACAGCAGACTCTGCTATTGCGAACCATTATTATGATTGGCTACGGAAGGGAATCCACGTTGTTACTGACCAAAGTATTAGATACATCTTTCGATATAAAACAAGCTGAGATACCTGCTCTATTTGTTTAATAATTTTTTTTTAAAGTTAAAGTTTTGGTTAATTAGCAAAAAAAAGTTAAATTTTTTTTAATATTTACTTAATTTGTCATTTGATCAACATAAATTATTTTTGGTCCATTTTCGTTGGCCCAGTTATGTTTAAAAAAGTTAATTCATTCCCCCAATTAATCCAATAACCATTTGTTAACAAAAATTAAAAATCAATCGTGACAAACGGCTCCAAACCGGAACAAACCCGGAACCTCGATAAAACCTAAAAAAAATTTCGAAATCTCAGTCTCTCTTTTCTCTATATCGGATTCTTCTGTATCTTCGAGGTACGGTGGCAGGACCCGGCGATAACCACAATAGTGGCCCTTAATCGGCGACAACGGTGACTCCGACAATAACGGCTTTGTATCTTCTTTATCGATTTCTCAGCTTTTTCTGATTTTTCCTTCAAGGTAAAAAATCTTTCTGGATCTATCTTCAAATGTTGTTTTATAAAAATCTGGAGATTTTGATTTTTTTAATTGATGATGAGTCCTAATCCTCAATGGTTGGTAGAATCAGATTAGTTTTTTTGTGTTATAGCACTGCCCCTTACGAACCCTTATTCATGTTGGTTTTAGCAATTATTTTATTCAATTTTGAACTTTGAATTAATAATCGGAAGCCCTTAATAATCACTTGGTAAAATTTCTTCAGAACTTGCTCATCCTCTTTAGTTGTGATTTCTTAATCCCAAATGATTTGGTAGATATAACTACTTGATTTGGTTTGTTTTGTGTTGATATAACTTTAATTTTTTTCACTTCATTTGCATCTTCCATTCAGCAACAAGTGGATAAAATTATATAATAAATGATTGTTTACTAATATGTTGTTTTATGTTTAGGCAAGAACAATAAACGGAATGGTGAATAGAAGAAACGAGATTGCTTTTCCACCTCGGACAACAGACATACATTGTCCTTCAACTTCAAATGAACAAGATGAAGCAACATCTAATTTTAATTCAGCGACATATCGATCTAAGAACATAAATGACGATATTGTGGAGGAAAGTGAGGAAGAGGAGGATGTCCAGCCTCCAGAACAGCCTAGTTTGTATTTAAAGTCGGAGAGTTATGTGAAGGGTTGCAAAATGATGAAAAGAGAGAAAATCTCCGAAATTTTGGATCTTGTGGAGGATAAGCTAAAGCTCTTTGGAGATGTAGTGGTTTCAGCAGGGCCAATTCAAGCATCTTTTCCACATGCCAAGGAAGAAATTCTGGAAGTTGACGGACATGTGGTTGCTCATTTTGAGGACAACTCGCCTCAATAGGAAAAATGAGTGGTGGTTTGTGGTCAACAGAGTTCTAATCCGTTATTCGATAAAAGAGCATGCTCTAATATCCGGACTCAAATGCAATGTCCATGAAGCATCACAAGAGAACATAGGGAGTTTCGACTTTGTTAAAAGACAATTTGGTCGAACGGACAAAATTTACAAGGTTGATGTAAAGGAGATGTTTTCCTCAATGGATGCATGTGAAGATATGTTGTGTATGACTGCCTTTTACCTCCTCAGCTCAATCATTACAATGAAGCAAAAGACAACAACTAGCATTGATCCGTTCATTCTCCGAGTTGTTGATGATTTGGATGTATGCCAGCACTATCCGTGAGAGAGATTAACTTTTGAGCAGTGCTCTGAAGAGATTAACAGGATGTTGAAAAAATAAAAGGTGAAGTGAAAGATAACAAATCCATCAACTTAGCCTCTTTCACCACGCCATTGGAGGTAACATTTTTTTGTTCATGTATTGTGGTTTGTTGATAATTTTGTACTAATAGTCTATTTTGTTTCTTATAACTTTCGGCATTTGAGGCAGTGGGTGCTCTTAAAGCTAAATATCGTATAGATGTCATATCGAGTCCTTGCTGTTCAAGAATGTGCAAGAAAAAGTTCAGAGACTTTCAAATGAGAGAATTTCTAATAGGTGACCTCAATACGGTTCTGGGTAAGACAAAAGTAATATTCTTTTTGGTAGAATTTTATTCTAGTAAATATTTAATTGTTATTGAATATTTTGTATTTTCTTTGCAATATAGGAGAATACTAGCATTTTGATGCCTATTCATGAAAAAGAAAATTTGCTTACTCACATTTGGGATGACAATTAAATCTGAAGACAATCCTGATGAAGTTGCTGAAGCAATAACAATCCATCTCAATGCCGGGAGGAGCATATTATGGGAAAATCTCTACCAAATCGATATTTTTCAAGGGAGGTTCGTAATGTTGGAACTCAAAATGCTGAGACTCCAAATGTTGAGGCTCAGAATGTTAAGGCCCAGAATGTTGAGGCTCAGAATGTTCGTCCACCACCAGATATGTTGAGAGAGTTGAAGAAGCTGATGGATCTTGGGTTTTAAAAAAGCTACGAGATGATATAATTGATTGATGAGAAAGTTAGTTTGATTGATAAAAAGGTGAAAGTTCTTGAATATGATGTGAAGAACCTAATACAACCTCCTCCATGACATGATACTCCACCGGCTCAGCCTTCTCCACGACATGATACTCCGCCGGCTCAGCCTTCTCCCCGACATGATACTCCGCCGGCTCAGCATTCTCCACGACATGATAC
>KE157183.1:12364-27908 GCA_000411055.1 Leavenworthia alabamica
TCTTCACAAGTATGGCAAAACTTTTACATTGGCAATAGCTCACAACATCTCCCTACAAACTGGGACGATATACTTCATTGGTTGTTATCGGCTTCGCCAAATACTCCCTCGACTTTGGCCATACTATTGTATTGGCAAGCTTGTATCTATGAACTTTGGAAGGAACGCAATGCATGATATCATACTGGTCTTTCTTCCCCGATAAATGTCATCAAAAGACGGATAAAAGTGATTATGAAGAACAAAGCACAAGCCCTTCTAAATATTGGTTCAAAATTTGGTGATACTTTGAATACTATTTGGTCCAGGCATTGAAGACCTTTTCTTCATTTCTACTCTTTTCTTAAACATAGAACCTGTCTATGTTTCCCTCTCTCTTTTTCTTTTGGTATTGGTTCTTGTTCAAGTCTTGTAAAACTCTTTAAATTTATGAAAATCCTTTAACAAAAAAAAATGAACACATCTTTCAGGTTTTAGATAGAAAAAAATGTCAAAAATAGCATGTACATTAAAAAAATATACGAAATAATCCTTAACTTACAAATTATCATTTAAATCACAAATTTTTGTGTTGAATTTTTCAAAAACATTAAAAATTTTCGTTGACCGACCATTTTCATCCCGTTAATAAAAATTAGAAATTTAAATACTTTTTGTAATTTATACAATAAATTTATTTTCTAATTTCAAAAATAAAAAAAATAATTTAATCATAAATATAAAAACTTATAAATATTGAAAATATTTTATTTTAAAAATATTAACTATTACTTAAATTTTAAATTTTAATAATATAAACTATTTCATAAATTTATAATTTTAAAATCAAAATTATAGTTTTAAAANTATTTATGATTAAACTATTTTTTATTTTTGAAATTAGAAAATAAATTTATTGTATAAATTACAAAAAAAATTAAATTTCTAATTTTTATTTATATTGAGTACTACGTTTATAGGATATATATAGTATAATTATAAAATTTACAAATTTCTTCGTTAGCATAGTCTGTTTGACTACTTACCTTTCTTCCACGGGACTCCGGTTCGATACTAGTTAGTGACAATTTTATTTATTTTATACTGTCAAATCGACGTTTTAACGGATTATCTAACAGGTAGATGACGCCGTTTGAATTTTCCGGACGAAAATGACCGTCAACAAAAACTTTAATG
This sequence comes from Leavenworthia alabamica, assembly GCA_000411055.1. Lineage (NCBI taxonomy): Eukaryota > Viridiplantae > Streptophyta > Magnoliopsida > Brassicales > Brassicaceae > Leavenworthia > Leavenworthia alabamica. The sequence goes on from KE157183.1 coordinate 13,541, forward strand.
TTTTTGAAAAAATCAACACAAAAATTTGTGATTTAAATGACAATTTGTAAATTAAGGATTATTTCGTCCACTTCTATAGCCTATTTTTGACATTTTTTCCGTTTTAATACAAATGGAAAACTCATTTATTTGTTTAAAACATATATTGATAGTGGTTAATTACTTGCTAGAAATAAAACTTGTACCTAAGAGAATAAACCAGTGAGCATCATTGAGGTTAAAGTTGGAGAGGCTGGGGAAGAACCAACAGATGTCGAGGGAAGAATATTGCTTGGGAGAGATACGATCACCACAGGTGAAAAAATGGAGTTAGGCCTGATACCAAGGGTACGGTCAGCAGGCACGGTGGTTTCTATATTATGAACTTAATCAATCTGAAGAAACTTTCATACTCTCTTATACCTATAATCCCTTTAGGGATCGTCACTGGTTCTTCTCAATTGAATCTGATCAAGGAATGTGCAAAAGCTTATGCTTGATGGGATTCAAACTCTTTGTTTAGCAATAACTACTATAACTGACCGAAATGTCTCACAAAACCACCGAGCCTCTTCTTCTGAGAGCTGTTAAAGGTAAAGTTGTTGATAGACCTCCAGTTTGGCTTATGAGGCAAGCTGGGACTGGGAGGTACATGAAGGCAATCTTGCTTTCATTTTATTTACTCTACAAGCTCACACTTTGATTTTGGACCTGCAATTTAACTAATTTGATTAACAGAGTTATCAAACTCTCTGTGAGAAATATTCTTCTTTCCAAGATGCTGATCTTGTGGTGGAAATATTCTTGCAGCCATAGAATGTGTTTAAACCAGATGGGGTGAGTTTTTCTTCTTCTTCATTCGTTTGCTTCCATTTAATTTGGAGTTGTATTTGTATGATCTCATAAGTTGACATGTGTGTTATTTAAAATGTTGTATGAAAATGTGATTTTGTTCTCAGACATTCTAACTCTATTGTCTGGAATGAACATACCGTCCGACATTGTTAAAGGCAAAGGTCCTTTCATCTTCAAACTTCCACGGTCAGCTGCGGACTTGGATCATGTTAGAGAATTCATACCAGAGGAATCAGTTCCTTATGTTGGATAAGCCCTCAAAAAGATTAAGAAATGAGGTACTATAGTTATTGTTGGAAGCAAAACTAATGCTCTTAAACTGAATTATATGTTTTGTTTTTCAGGTGAACAACGAAGCCGCTGTTCTTGGTTTTGTTGGTGCTCCATTTACTTTTTCTTCGTATGTAATTAAAGATGGCTCATCTAAGAACTTCACACAGATCAAAAGATTAGCATTTTCTCAACCCAAGGTAGATTAGATAAAAGCTTAAAGCAATTGTAAACTTCAGAGGTTGAAAAGTTTTTTTTTTTCTATTCAGGTTCTACATGTTTTACTCCACAAGTTCACAACCTCAATGATCACTTACATATGCTATCCAGCAGATAGTGGAGCTCAAGCTGTGCAAATATTTGACTCTTGGGCTACCGAGCTTAGCCCGGTGGATTTTGAGGAGTTTAGCTTACCTTAGATTGTGGAAGCTGTGAAACAAACTCACCCAAATCTACCTCTTATACTGTATAAAAATGGATCAGGAGGTTTGCTAGAGAGATTGGCTAGGACTGGAGTGGTGTGGATGTTAGCTTGGATTGAAATGTGGACATGGCTGAAGGAAGAGACCGGTTAGGAAGAGACATAGCAGTTCAACGAAACGAGGATCCTCGAGTTCTATTCGGATCAAAAGAATTTATGACAAGCCGGATTGGATTCATGATACTGTGAAGAAATCTGGGAGAAAAAACATATTCTGAACTTGGGGCATGGTATTAGAGTTGGAACATTTGAAGAGAACGTTGCATACTTCTTTGAGCTTGCTCAAGGAATTAGATAAAGAGAAAAGGTTGAAGAAGATTATGCTTTGATTTTTTCGCTTCAGCTGGGAGATGTGTAATTTTATTATATAAACCTTTATAGTTTAGCAATTTGCTTAAGTTATGGCAGATACAATTCTGGGTAGGTAATTTAAATCCGAAAACATTTTTACACTTTTGGTAAATGAGGAACTTGAGAATTGGAAGTGAAGTAGACTGCTGAGTCATATGTGCATAGGCTTTATTTGCCTTGTTACCAATCCAACCCTTGAGGTTTTCGCATTAACTCTTCATGTTTACCATTCAGTCGTTCCATGGCTAGGTTCTGTAAGAAAGAAGGAGACCTTAGTAAAGAAAGAAACATTGGTAGACGCTTAGAAACAAAGGGATGATCCAATAGCTCATCAACAGTGGCCCTATCCGAAAGCCGCCACCTCAAACACCGCTTCACGAAGTCTGTGGCCACAGGGGAAATATCTTCGCGCAACCTCCATGTGTTAGAATCTTTTATCTCCACAGGAAAACCTCCAAACATCTTAAGAATCGTACGTCCTAGAGACCATATATCACGACCAGGTCCGACCAATCTGTCTTCTCCAACAAACCTGTCCTGTTGTATGGCCTCAGGCGGCATGTACATGAATGTTCCAGGAAACAATAAGCTAGAATCCGCAGTAGGCTCTTTGGATGAATTGAAACCGGCAAGCTTGAGATCCCATGACTCTCTTGGTGTGTTGGAAGGGAAGACAAGTACATTGGATGGCTTGAGGTCACAGTGAACATAACCTTCAGAGTGAAGAGCCTTGAGTCCTTGTAGGATCATACGAGTGGCTCGTCTGACATTATCTTCCGACAATTTCCCTCCAGCATCAGATATCATCTTGTCGAGATTACCTAAAGAAGCATGCTCCATGTAGATGTAACACAAACTTATGTCGTTGGTATTATTCTTGAAGTGAATATGATCGCTTGAAGCTTTGACGATGAAGGGATCGTTGTGGAAACGGAGCATGATCCTGAGCTCCTTCTCGAGATCCTTTGACTGTTTACTAGTCTTCTTGACGTAAAATTTTCCTAAGTTGGAATCATGCTGTAGAGACACAAAGCCATAGGCACCTCTGCCAAGAACACATATTGTCTCCAATGAAGTTTCCTTCAGATCTCCAATCATTGTCTGCTCTATAATGACACTATACTATATCAAACACACACATATATATATATAATCTAACAAAGAAGTAATTTAGTTTGTATTTTTAATAATATTTTGGTAAATTACTTGTGTGTTAATAAATGATGTATACACATGTTGTTCAATCTAATTAGGACTATTTAGTTATTAAAAGTGAAAAATAAACAAATATAATCAAAAAGAAATAATATTTTTCTAAAACTCATTTCCCTAGATAATTTTGAATTATATAATAAACCATATAAATATGGAGTAAAATTTAGCTATTTTAATTGATATTTTGGCTAATTACTTCTTGTGCTTAATTATATATAAATATTTTTCAATCTAAATGTTTAAACTCTTATCATCAAAAAAAATCTAATAAAGACTATTTATTATTTATTTTGATAGAAATATCCTTTTCATTATATAATACAAAACATTTAAATATATTTACAATCTACTAATGAATGTTTAATAACTTATGATCTTGTTGTAATTCTGTTTGTACTTTTTCTTGGTTTAATTTATTAAATATCTAATAAAAACATATAAAATATATTGCAAGTTTTAATATACCTTTTATCACCAATAAATTGAAGTGTGCTTTTAAGCCTTTAATGATACAATATACATTTTTAGTGTATATTAATTAAACTTTTTTTTTTTTTTTTTGTCAACATTAATTAAACTTATACTGTAAGAAAAAAAAATGTAAATGAAATTAGAAATGGATTTAATAATAAAAAAAATAAAAAAAAATTCTAAAACAACATTATCGTCATTGTAAGGGAAACAACTAAGAAGACAGAGGCTGAGACGAGAGAAAACCAAAAACTTGTCTGAGATTTCCTCTAGAAGGTCGAGCAGTGACTGAGTATTTGCATATGAATATTAGCATCCTTCTCATTTCCATTTTTGTTATACTCTTCTCTTCAAAACATTTACCTTCATCAAACACCCCTGCAAAATCATTCAAATTATGGTTTAATGGTTTTGTCTGGTATTCTCAAACCGAACCAAAAAATAAAGTATAAAATGTGCAATACCTTCTTCATTGAATAATGATATCAAGATAGCTAAACAAACACATACACTTATATCTTCTCCTATCATCAAAATATTTGATTAGACCAATATCAAAGTTGCATTACGGTTGAATACTAATATACAAAGCTTACCATCTTGACAACAAACTAAGAGTTTCTTCCCTAAACTCATCTTTAACTTAGCGAAATTAACCGCGGATCGCAGATTTCTTGATATAGAAAATCTATCAAATTTTGAACCCTGGAAAAGAAACATAAACTTTTAATGAAGATAAAATCTGTGTATCAAGCAAGAGTTTGGTATATATACCTTCATTGGTAGATGCAAATGTTCTTCAAGATATGATAAAGGGACTAAGATGGGATTCTCATCACAGTTTAATATACAGTCCATAGATGTTGCCTTACCAGCTACAACACAAAACAATAAGAAAGATTTCCTGAGAGTGTAGCAAGTAAGGGACAAATGTTGAGAGACTCTCAGGCATTGGTAATAAGAAACTAAACTCACCTACATGTGATGGTCCAAGAGCAAGATTCGTCGATGCTACCCAAGATACTAAGCTTTCATCATTAACATTCATTATCCCTTTTGGTACACTAAGAGATATGATTCCATTACTCTTACCATGATTGAGTTCTCCATTAGATTTTGAGCATTTGACAACAATCTGTGGAGCTTCCTGACCTCTCTGAGCTCTATAAACTCTATCGTTTTCAACAATTTCTGCAACTTTCTGGTTACACAAATCAGGCTGCGAGTGAATGAGATCATCAACATGTGTCCAAAAAAGATTTGGAGATAAACCTCTAGACCAACTCTCTTCATCATCACCAGCTCCTGGAATATAATTCCAACTAAACTCAGAATTAGTATTATGTTGAAGTTCACCAGAAGCAGAAGCTGAAACAAGAATGAGAGGAGTGAAATCCCATGAATCATGATCAGGTACTTCATTTAACCATATAACAGTTCTCTGAGAAACCCAAAGAGTACGTAAAGGTTTCTTTAAACATAAAGCAATAGAAGCTATATCAGCTCCACTCTCATCTAATTGTCTTGTCCACTCATCCAAACGAGCTTCAATAGAAGCCTTCTCAGTATTAGAAACCCAAAGTGGAAGATGTAATGAACAATCCCATTTATATAACAATTGTCTTATCTTATCACCATCACCATCAGTGAGCTGATCAGAGTTATATAATCTCATTAAGTGATTAAAGATTGAACGGTTCAATACACATGACCATATAGGTATCGTTTTCGACATACTATCTGGAAATCTCTTTCCTTTACGAGTAGAATCAACAATGATACATCCTCCTTTTTCTCCTATCAATCAATGAACAACAAATCCATAAAGATATGTTTTTGATACAACACAACAAGGATGAATTGATATATATATATACCAGCGAGAAGAGGAAGATGGAGATTGAGTCGAGAGGTATTGAATGATAAGTTATTGGTATGACCATCGGTGGATTTGAAGTAACATGTAGCATCGAATCTCGAAGAGTACCAAAGACCACATCGAAGGTTCGCAAGAAGAGGTAGTTTAGGCCATAGCTGAGAGATCTCTTTGACAAAGATTGAGTCTTGGTAAATTGATCGAAGAGCGTTGTATAGAGAGTTGTCTCTTCTCTTTATACTTCTCGCAGCTCTGTAAATACTATCTCTTGTCGGTGCCCTCGCCTCTTCCGAGTTTTTTGACATTTTGTCTGAAACTCCAGTTTCGTTCGATGGTACTTTCACTTTTGTTCGATTCGATGGTACTTTCACTTATGTAATAAAAAGTTTGGGGTTTAGATTTTGTTCTATTGTCAGCTTTTTGAAGATTGTGTAAAGTGAAGTTTTTACCAGAGGACTCTAATGGTAATTTCATAGATTTTAACTTTTACCGTGTAAATCAAAAGCTTAAAAGTTTAGATAAGAAACGATTTTGATCTTTCATAAGTGAGGTAATAACATAGTGGAGATTATACAAAATCTAAACAAGCCATAATATATCTTCTTCATTGTTTTAGTTGAGCCTCTCCTTTCTAAGTCTTTCTAGTTCAAACGTCATTTGCCAATGCTCTAGAGAAAGAGTAGTCTCACCATAACTCACAGACATCAAACGAGCCATTGTCAACAATCTACAGAACTCAAAACAAAACAAAAAATGAAATTTTGCACTTATTAGATTAGAATCAAACCTAAGGAAGACATTAAGTACCTGCTCAAATCTTGGCTGCCTAAACTACGATCTGTTTGTCTTGCTGTAACCAAATCATTCTCCACTACCTGCAACAGACAAAAAACTTGAATTTCAGACTCTAAACAATAAGCATCAGGTTCTAACAGTAGTGCCATAGATACCTGTTGTAAATCTTGCCCAATGGAGTGAGATAACGATTTGCAAGTAGCTAAGTAGAACCTCCAAGCCTCTGTTGTTTCTGGTGTGATGACTTCCAATGAGTTCACTTGGGATGGTTGAAAAGGTATAACTACATCGGCTGGCATTATATTCGATTTCCCTTCAGAGAAGATGAGCATTTGAACATCTGTTGCCATTTCCATTTTATAATATTGGAAATCATACTCCACCTGCAGATTTCATTTTTCATACTTTGAATCTGATTAAAAATAGTGAATACTAATGAAAGTTGCTTTACCTTCTGACATTCCAAGAGGTTTTTAAGCAGCTGTGCATTCTCAACTCCAACAGAGTTCAAGGTGCCTGGTTGCAACTCTGTTTCATCCAATATCAAATGTGTACCATCGGCGATTTGTAGAACTCCAGGCATCAATCTGAGTCATAACAACAATATACTACTTGAAGGTAATGATTCAAAACAACACTTGTTAAGATCATAGAGATGGATTTTTACCTGTTGATTCGGTAGTCTTTCTTGGGACCGAGGGAGGCAGTGTTTAGATACTCAATAGTAAGTGGTATAGACTGTGTAAATGGTATGAGGCTTTTGAGGGCATCACTGAGCTTGTTACCAAAGATAGACATACTTTCTTTGTTTAGGTGTATAAGATTAAGTGAAAGCTTCCCAACAGCAATGTTATCAACTCTTCCATGCACCTATAGTGGAGACCAATATGTGAATGTGAGAAAGAAGTAGCAGAAATAGCTGACAAGAAAACACAAGTGATCCATGTTTAACAAACTACCTTTGATAATAGATGCAATAGTAGAAACTGTGCGGCGATGTGATCATTCCCAAGTAGACCGCTAAGGTACTTCATCAAACTCTCTCTGATTTCTTTGAATACCTGGGGAGATTTTGGCTGCCAAATCAAAGAGTAACAAGGGATTCATGTAAGAACAAAAATATGTATGAGAGTTATAATTTCTCAATCAATGGTACTTGCCTCTGTTAATAAGGAAGAACCATGCAGGAAATGTTGTGTTTCAAGTTTCCTGTGAATAATACAATGAAGGCGTGGAACCTTTCCAGAGGGCAGCTGAACAGATTCGGCTTCATAAAGATCATCAGAGTTTTCATCAAGTGTATCCATATCCATCATAGCATTAGCATCGAAAGTCAACACTCCAAGGAATTCAACCACATCATTTAGCTTCAATTCTGACTCTGGAGAATCATATATCTGTGTGGCCAGCCATAAAAGAATGTCAACAAACTATTATTTCCAGCATTTGAATATACTTTTAACAGATATGGAAGAAAAAAAAAACAAATATTTACCTTCACAAGACAAGGTAGAGAATCAGGACTTGTAGCAGGCGCAATACCAGAATTTTGTGGAAGCTGAGATTCTGAAGCTGATGAGGTAGCTTCCCCCACTTTCTGATATACATAAAAGCCAATATAATCAGAAATCGTTCTTCAGCCAAAATCTCTCAATCTTACATGATTCTTGCCAGTAACAGTATAGAAAATTTCTCTAATATGTGATGTTTCCACAGCAATTGTTGTCACTTAGATTGAATAAAGACAAGAGTATCCGTACCATTTTCTTGAAAGGAGAGGCATTAAGGCCAGCTTCTAAAGTCTGCAATAGTAGTTTAAATAAGTTATTGACCAACAACATCAATAGATATATGCTACGACAGAATCAGTATCCATATAGTACAAAGATGAGAGAAACTTAGTTACGTTTGAGTCCATGGAATCAGTCATTTCTTCATCATCCACCCTGACACGCTTTTCCCTGTTTTGGCCAGTTAGTTCCAAAAACCGGTTCTTCAGATCATGAGAAGAAGATTCAGTCCATTGGTTTTGTCCTGGGGCCTACATTGGAATCAAGTGTTACTATGAGAGCGCACAGCAAAAACAACCAAAACAAAGATCCAGCATTAGAGATGAAAACATACTGGAACACAGTATAGTAAGCGACGCTCCCAAACTTGCATTTCAGTAGGAGAACCCTCAGAAAAATCTGAGACATCAGTATACTTATTGGTTCTCCATGTTGAATCATCCTTACCAAAACAAAAAAAAAGTTATTGAGAAAGAAAGATTCAAAACTATGAAAATCCAAGTATAGATGATACCTTGTAAGCACCAGCATAGAATTCATTTCCAAGCATGTCCTGAATCATTCCACGAAACCTAACAAGAGTCTTTGGCTGCAACCACTTTATACTTGACGAATCGAGAATTGGAACCTACAGTAGTAATAAAAATTACTTGGTGAGATGCCTTCGAAATTCCAAATTAAACAATCAAAACCTCAAAGAAGCTGATTTAGTTATAAAAACATAACTAATTTACATGAAAAGTTCTTCTTTTTATTGTAAATTGATTTAAACACAACTGGGTAGTAAGTAATTTTTAATAAAACCATATATTGATAATTCAATTGCCCTAAACCAAAAAAAAGAAAAAACAGAGTAAGAACTTTTGAGTAAGGAGAACCTGGGAAATAGCAGATTCGTCGGAGAAGTAGTGACGGAACAAATCAACGACGCCCCAATCTTTTCCGACAGACGACGACGGATCGTAGCCGGAAGACAGAGCATTTACAAAGGAGAATCGAACGGCTCCTAAAGGGTTAGTGAGACAATCGTATGCTGGTCCTCCCATTTCTCTATAATTTGCCTATAAGCGAATTAGCAAAGGATTACAGATGATGAAGAACTGAAGGTCTGCGTTAGCAACATTGTCAATTTGTTTTGTTATTAATTGGGCCTTTCCCGCCATATCTATTAGGTTTTTCCCGCCATGATCCATGCCCATTCTCCAACTCCCAACGCAGCGTTTTAAACCCCTCTCTATACGTTTTCGTTTAAATGCGTCAAGCAAGTCATTGCGAGTATTCCTCAAGCAAGTCGGTCAAAACTCAAAAGGATTGAGCGTTCGGTGGTGGAAGATTAACCACGTTGCAACAACACAGGTTCTCAGGCGACACGTGCTCCCAACTTTCGCCAACGTATCTTAGCCCGATACAATGGGCCTCAATTTGAGTTAATATGTCATCCAAATCATTTGTACTGTGTTGTCCGGTTTTTTTCATTTATGCTTGTAATTTGTAAACGGTTTAGTCCAATGGGCTTTTCTCAAAAGTCAAAATCCAAACTCTTTCTCTAAAACAAAAAAAAAAGCTAACATCACGAATTTACAAGTTTACAACAGACGAATTAGGTCTTTTATATATGACTTTTTTTTAATTCAGACAACGTAAACCATGCCAACTTCTAAAAGAGAAACAGGCGGGACCTTAAGTGCCACGTCAGGTCCTCTACAATTCCTTCTCAAGAAATTATAACCGAAATTAACTGCCAATTTCTTCATCAACGATGATCCTTGTTTCGCTTTCACATGTGAATGTCCCAATATAAACGCCGTTCCCGCCTCTTTAGCTGCCACCAAATCCCTCAGCTCACTTCTCAGTTCCTCCTCTGCTGATGATCCCTCCTCTTCGTATCTGTCTTCTTCAACCGCAAACCTCACCCGTCTTATGGTCGTGGTTGGCACAGCTTCAGCCATTTCTATTACGTCTTCCATGCTCTCTACTGTAGTGAATCCAATTGAGACGCTCTCTGGTTGTAGATTGTCTTCTATTTCGTAAGCCACAGTTCCGATCACAGCTAGTCTTGACTCACTTGAGGATTCATTAGACTGGACTGACGGAGCTGTGTCTTCCTCTTGTGTTCTCTTGTGCCAGTCGTAACGGATGAAATCCCCAAGCTTGCTCACCAGCTCTGATTCAAATGAGTCCACATCTTGATGGACGTCGCGGTATCCATAACGGACGATGCAGCGGTAAGAACGGTGGTCCACAGGACCCACACGGCCCACGAGGTATCTCTCAGCAGGCGGAACATATGGAACAGGGACAGATTTCACACAGACAAAGACGAGAACACGGTGAAAAGCAGGGAGGTTGGTGACAAACCGGGAGAAATTAGCTGGGATTCCAGAAGTTAAATCCGTGAAGACTAAACCGATACCTGGAACTCGGGAAATTCCAAGGCTTGGACCTAATGCAAGAAGCCATTCAAGGGAAACTTTGTTCTGAAGATCAAACTCGTATTTCTTGATGGTTGTGTAATGCCAAATGAACATGATGATCATGAAGATTAAGGATAAGAGAATCGGAAGCCAAGCTCCTTCGCGGAATTTGGTAAGCGAGGCCGAGAAGTAGAGAAGTTCTATAGAACCGAAAAAGACAAGAAACGCAAGTGCTAGAATAGGAGGCTTGTGCCAACAAACAACAATGACTAATGAGGTAAGACATGTTGTCACTAGCATAACCGCCATTACAGCCAAACCTACAACCACAAACAGGAACAAGAAATATACAATTATCTCAAGCTCGAATAATCCGAAATTCTTGAGGTGGAGAAAAGAATCTTATACAGTTATACCTGATGCATTTCCCAAGTGTTTTACATCTCTAAACCCGATAGTAACAGCAATGCAAAGAACCATGAGCATCCAGTTAATCTCTGGTATGTAAATCTGACCATGAATCTTATCAGAGGTGTGAATGACTTTGACTCTTGGGAAGCATCCAAGAGACTGGCTTTGGTTTATAATTGAGAAAGTCCCACTGATGATCGCTTGGCTTCCCACAACAGAAGCAAGAATCGCCACCGCAAGCACAGGCCAGTGAACACATTCTGTAACCAAGGATTTAAATAAACAAAAGGTCAGAATCATTCTCAGTTGTAAGTTTTTGAATAATTATGGCAAACTACTGACTTGGCACAGAGACGTAAAACCCAATTGCATGAACAGAATCATGATGCTGGGATAAGTAAGCAGCTTGTCCCATGTATGCCAATATAAGAGCTGGATAAACCAAGAAGGTAAACGCAATCTACACCAAACAAACAAAGAATTATTGAAACCTGTGGCGCACGCGATATAACAATAAGTAAAGGATCCAAGTTAAATTAGAAACTTGCCTGAATTGCTGCGTAATTGAAGTGACCAAGATCAGCAAACATGGCCTCAGCACCTAAAACAAAGACTCAGTAAGTTAAAAAGGCCAACATTTATATCATATGACGAATTAAAAAATATGAGGAGACTAATATAACTCACCAGTTATGCATAACAAGATCCCACCTAGAGACATCCATCCACTTACTCTCGTCTTTCTCAAGAACATGAACATGTATTTAGGAGAAAGAGCTTTGTATACATGAGGATTCCATTGTATTATATTGTACAAGCCAAGACCACTTATACATAGCAGCCAAGTGAGAACAATAGGCGCAAAAACAAACCCAACACGATGTGTCCCAAAATGTTGAAGTGCAAAAAGGCAGACTAATATGAAGCATGTTATAGGAATCACAGCATCTGCATGTTTGATCAACAAAGGAAGCGATTATTCATAAGAACTCGAGGAACAAAAACTAATATTAAAGCAGACTTTGTGTACTTACATTGGTGATGTTCTTTAATATTCATCTCAAGACCTGACACAGCAGAGAAAACTACAAACAACAAAATGAAAAAGATTAGAAACTCTTTTTAACCACTGAGATATATACACACAGAGAAGCAAACCATACCGGAGATAGCTGGAGTGAGAAGTCCATCTCCAATAACCATACAAGTCCCAAGAAGAGCCAGAAGAAGCAAAGCAGTGTGTAACCACTTGTGTTTCTCCAGGTATCTTTTCACACAAGAGTCATGGTTAGTCTCCGGTGGATGCTCCAGTTTATAAGTTGAGAGTGCTTCATCAGAGACTTGTCGATTTGGGAGGAGGCTAACTTTGACATGACGGCAAATCAATGAGTACAAAGCAAAAGTTCCACCTGAGAAAATTTTATGATAACTAGATAAGCAAACAAGCAAATCAAGCTTTGGTTGGTCTGAGAGAAGTTTTCTCACCTTCTCCGTTATCATCAGCACGGAGGACAATGAAGACATACTTAATCAAAGGAATCAAAGTTAAAGTCCAGAAAACGAAAGAAAGAACACCAAAGATCTCTTCATTGGTTTCAGAATGTGTAATATCTTCAGCAAAAGTGCTCTTAAAGACATAAAGAGGAGAGATACTTAAGTCACCATAAACAACACCAAGACTCTGATAAGCAAGAAGCAGAACAGACCTCCATGATTCTTTCTGCATAAACATCACACATCAAAGTTCCAAAATTGAACAAAATCTAACAGTGTTTGATTTAAAAAAATCAAAAACCAAACCTTTGAAGAACGAGAACCACAACATTTACCAAGATTGAGATCCATAGTTACCTAAAAGCCTCAAGCCTAACACACTATAAGAAGAAAAACCTAGAAAAAAACCAAAAAAAAAAAAAGACTGTAAATTTATGACTCAAAAGATAAACAATTAATACGACAACCACAATTTCGTTCCCAAATTAGAGGGAAAAAAACAAAGCATAGGTCACATTCACGCACATGCTATTCTCATTTTGTCAAATCCTTACCGTAGTTAGATGAAAACCCAGAAATATAAAATAAAAAATCTCAAAAACCCAACAACAATCAATCAAAAACCCTATAAATCTCTAAAATTTCCCAATAAGAAGATTTCAAATAGAGAAGAAGATGAATAGACTTAAAAAAAGTGTAGCTTTTAGCCATAAATGAAGAAAAAACAATTCATTAGTCATAAAAAAACACCAACTGTATTTATTTTTCCTCTTACAAAATTATTAACTGAGATCAATGTGTAAAGAATAAATGAGATGATCTCCTTATCATTGAATTGAAGAGATGGAGAAAAGATAAGATGAACCCATAGCCTACACATGCTACAACCCAACAATAATTTAAAAATATAAATAAAATAAAAACATTTCATTTATGTGTAAAAAAGAAAGAGTGACGAGAATATTTACAGGTGAAGAGACAGAAACACGTGAGTGTGAGCCCCGACAGTTACATGTCAATAAAAAAACTTTTGTTTTTTTTCTCTACTTACTTAAAGAATTTGCGCCATTGATGAAGCTTTGAAGTTTGTTTATTGCTCACACAGCTTTAGAATTTGGTCATCGCCCTCTAAACCCAACTCTTTCCCTTTTATTTTCCGTAATTTTTATTTTGTTGCAACAATAATACCGAAACTGTTTGTTTTCCTCTGTAATTTGCAAGAATTAACAATAACGGCTTTTATAACCTTTGGTTGACAGGAAAAAAAAAACAAAGTTGAAAGCTAAAAAAAAGCAGTATTTTTGTGAAGGTGTAAAGAACGCGTAATTAGAGTTACAATAAATAAGTTGTTTCTTTTTTGTTTATGTATATAATTTGTTTCTAAAGATATGCACTTAAAGAAATTAAACTATCTTATTAATAAAGTTTGTACATGTAACCAGTAGATTCTAGTAAAAAATATATGAATCCTGTAGGCGTGTACCTCGGAATTTTTTTACTATTATGGTGAACAAATAATAATTAAAAATATAAGGATATGAGATTATTAAGAAATAAATAAAAGTGAATAAGAGCAACAACTCCACTTAGAATCGACAATGTTTTCGTTGTTTAAAAGTGCCAAATGTTTTTGTTAAAGAAAGAGTAAAAAATGTTGTTATCTAAATAAATATAAACTAGTATATTATCCGCGAGCTTTGCATCGCGGGAAAATATATTCAAAATATATATTTCAATTAGTTCATACGAATATATTATTTAATATATATTAAAAAGATATTAGTGTATGCTTTATTTTTTATTTTTTTAAATAATGATAATTTACAATGTTATTAAATTATAAGTATAAATAGATTTATAATATAGTATAAAATATATAGAAAACATATATAATATGTGAAATATATGATTTTATATAGTTAAGAGTTTATATTATAAGAAAGTTATTATTATTGATGATATATAT
>KE157184.1:7526-23439 GCA_000411055.1 Leavenworthia alabamica
ATTGCTATAATCCAGGTTCCGTAATTAGTTCCATCTAACAACTCAGAAGCTAATACTAATCCAGGATGATCGGAGCTATGAAGATGAAAAGGACTGTGAATGTTATCAGGTGAGTCAGATACCTCAAAAGGTCGCGAAACTGGTTTGGATTGAACCGATTGATGAATCGCGCCATTAGCTGAAGGATCTGAACCATGAGGAGGCGAATAAGAATCAGAAGTCTTATCGCGAAGCTTTGGTGTTGAAGCATCCGGTGAATTAGATCTGCGATTTCCTTTTCCATTGCGTTTCGGCATTGGAATCGATTTTAAGCTCAGAACGAGATTAAAATAGTATGCAGAAAGAGAAATGGAGATTGTCGATGTTCCAGTGTGATAACGCCAAAGAGAAGAGAGAAGAAAAAAATGAGATCGCCGGTGATGAAAATGAATCGCCGGTGAGTTTGAAAAGTTTGTTAGAGAATCGAGATATTATTTTGCTCTGATACCATATGAGTAAATAATCTCATTCTCATTAATTGACTTAAATGTTACAATAAGGGGTTTATATACAAGTCAGTAATAGACTTTAGTCAACTGTAACTAAACCATATGTACATTACATGTATCAATTAACATATGTACACTAATAGTCTCCAATCTCCTTGGTTTGTAAATCACTATCTAACTGTACTGCCCTAGCATCTCGATTTCCACGGAAGAGGCTTTCTAAGGAGATCCAAATATCACGAGAAGTTGCACCTGTTTTGAAGGCAGATTTGAACACTTCCTTGGAGATTGTTCCGTACAACCAGAGTTTGACAAAACCAATAAAATTTAATTTTTTCTGTAGTAGTAACAGAAATAGATAAGAATATAATATATAGTTGAATCCACTCTATAATATATCTTTCAAAATTTTATATGTATTTTATATTATCTGAATAGTCATTTATTAGTGTTTGTTCTGAATTAAGTGTAAGAGTATCTTATTAAAAAAAAAAACTACATTGGTTTTTAGGCATTCGTTCTCAATAGCTATGAGATGTTCATTTTTTTAAGTAATCAAAAGTTTCTAAACTTTATTTACCCGACTAAGCTCTTATGATGTATGTGTGTAGCCATGGAGTAGACCACTCACCAAGTTTCTAATAAGTCTAAAATATTATACCATTCAACTGACCAAATGGAATAGTTTAGATAATATTTTATACTAATTAAAGTATATTGTAAGATTAATTCTGATATGAATTTTGTGCAAGTTAAACTCATAGTTTTAAAAAATATTTGTTAAACTGATTTTTGGTATAGTGTCGGTGTGACTACGTTAAGAAAAAATTACAAAAACATGAAACGGTATTATTTCGAGTGAGGCTTAATTTTACAAGAAAAAATCAAATTTTATGGGTTTTTTTCAAAAATATTATTTTTATATAATATATCATTTATTTAGAGGATGTTATAAGAGTCCAATAAGAATCAATAAAATGGTGAAAGACTTTGGCTAGTGAATATACAAGATGAAAAAAATATTGTGTTGGCAACTAAACTAAAATATAAAATATTTTGGAGAAGATAAAAAACATCTTTCTATGAAAGAACCATCTAAAAATACGAGTGAGATCATATTCGGTAGTCACTTTATCTATTTTTTTTTAATTTCATATGGTGGTTATAAAAGCTAATGACAAGATAAAATTAAAATATACTTCTCGAATCTCCTATGTCTCCAACCATCTGGTAGTTGGATCTGGATTCGAATTCTAAAACTCCGTGCAGTGGCTAGACCTTTCATCGTTAATGGTGTTAGCCCGTTATTTCTACTGCTAGGTCCATTTGTTGTAACTATTTTTGGCATCCACAAGGTCCATCAGCTGTAACCATTTCTGGCATCTACAAGGATAACTCCATTAACGATGCAGTATATCAAGATTTCCATCATTAGCGATAATCGACGAGATCTAGAAACCCAATCATTACCTTTATTCTCGACAACCTACCAGATGTAAGCTTGGTCTTGCACCTTACCACCCCTGACTCGTACCTCTGGGTCTACCCGGATGAGGACCATCCCCGTCACGTCCAAACCGTGGTATGAGCAAGTTTGGTTCTCTGCCAGAATTCTCAAACATGCTTTTACCACATGGTTGGCCATACTCGATAAGCTCCCTACCAGAGACCGCATTTGTCGCTACTCGCCTACTTTCCCCACCATTTGCCTTCTATGTTCCACATTAGATGAATCTAGGCAGCATATATTATTCTCTTGCTTTTATTCTTCATCTTTATTGAGATAGGTTTTGCACACTTTCCCTACTCGCTATGATCTTTCTCGCATTTTGCAGACCCTCCCACGTTCCTCATCGAACAAGCACCTCAGATTGATTGCACATTTGTTGATTCATGCCGCATTATACCTGATCTGGTGGGAGAGGAACTTCAAACTTCACACCTCCACCTCCAGGCCCATTTCGCAGCTAGTTCAAGATATAGAGATCACGATCAAAAGCAAATTTTTTGCACTATTTAGATCTTCTGCTCTCTCATCGCCATCCCTATTGGAGCTCTGGTTTGGAAATTCAATTAGAATATCATAACTTCATCCTCTAAAGTCATTGCTAGAGACTAGAGAGTCACATCGTACCATTTGATTTTGATTTTTTTTTTCAAGTTGTACTTTTTTTACTTAGATTGAGTTTGTTCACTGAGTTTACCAAGCAAAATTTTAATGAGACAACTGTCGTTTTCTTTTCAATTCAGACAGCTTTTTTGGTCTTTTTTTTAATTTGCACTCACTGGACCTGCTAGTAAAAAATACCTAAGACCCTTGTCCCTCTTTTCATTATTTGCTCTATTTTCACACTTATATTCCACCTACATAATAAAAGTTTTTGGAATTAATAAAATTAACTTTAAAACAAAAAAAAATTAAAATATACTTGAAAAAATAAAATTAGTAATATTTTAATATTTTTGTTATTTTCTAAAATAATTTCAAAATATATTATTAGCAATAAATTTTATATTTTAAGAAATTGTTCCATTTATGTATAAAGAATCTGATTTTTAATTAGTTGAGTATTTTAAATAGAATTATGTATTTCTCATCTTATAAAATATCAACACAACGTGAAAACTACAAAAAAATATATAAAATATTGAATAAAGTTTAGTATGGCATGATAGAAAGCAGATCTGGCGCGGGCATGATAGAAAGCACAACAAAGTAAAGACCACATGATAAAGATCTTCTCTCAAGATGGTTTCGACCCTTTATCAAAAAAAAAAATGGTTTTAACGTCAAAATATTCCGACTTTTAAGTTTTTTATTCGTTAATTTCTTTTTCATTTTTTCTACTTTACTGTAAATAAACACATTTGTGATTTATCTATTGTGTCTTATGTTGATTTTTCTTTCTTTTAGGGGGTTTTATGTAATTGAAACTGAAAGTTTAACACTTTCTATATTTAGTAACTCTTCATGTGTCTCTCTTCCCAAGTAAATAGTCTAAGTAAAATGTTACGAACGACACGCAAGGAGGATGCTATTCTTAGTCTTTTTCACGTAAAACTATCAAAAAGAAAGAAACATCTACAACTCAGACATGAAAAGAGAATAAGAGATAATCAAGATCTCTCAGTATCCATTATCAACCAAAAAACTAAGATCTCTAAGGATCAATATCGTACAACACCACAAAGAAGTACGTAGACGTGAATTATATATTCACGTACGTGCATTCAAAATAAGCCATTATGAAGAATAACAAGAAGGTAGGGACTGAACATTCCAAAAACTGGGCGTTAGAGAGCGTCGAGATAGATCGAGATGGCGAGGGCACCGAAAACATTAAACCGTCCCTGGCCCCGAGTGGTGNATCTTGAAAAATGTTTCGAGGAATCTTGGTGTGGGATCAATAATCAGGTCGATGAGCGTTTCCAAATGGAGAAAGAGTGGTAATCTAGGGGATCCGAGGAAGAGTGGTATTCTTGGAGACCCGAGGAAGAGTGGAAACTTGGGGCTTCATCTCCCAGTAGCTCAACAAAAAAGAGCTGGACCACAGAGAGTCGAGAGGACTACATCTAGTGCAGCTAGAGGACTGCAGAGTCTTAGGTTCCTTGATAGGACGGTCACTGGACGGGAACGGGATTCTTGGAGAGCTATTGAGAACCGGTTCAATCAGTTTGCTGTTGATGGGAGGCTTCCCAAAGAAAAATTCGGTGTTTGCATCGGTAAAACTATATAATGGATTTTTTCACGTGAATATAATTGATATGAAAGTGATGTTTTTTGTGCATGGGATAATTACGTATGTGTATTAGGAATGGGAGATACGTTGGAGTTTGCGGGAGAAGTGTACGAAGCATTGGGTAGGAGAAGACAAATAAATACAGAAAATGGAATCGACAAGGAACAACTCAAGCTGTTTTGGGAAGACATGATCAAGAAAGATCTTGATTGTCGTCTCCAGATCTTCTTCGACATGTAATAACTCTTTATTATTTTGATTTTAATGTAAAAATATATATATCTTTAACATGAAGGTTAACAATTGTGGTTTAGGTGTGACAAGGACGGAGACGGGAAGCTAACAGAAGAGGAGGTTAAAGAGGTCATAGTCTTGAGTGCATCTGCGAACAGGCTCGGGAATCTAAAGAAGAACGCTGCATGTTATGCTTCTTTGATCATGGAAGAACTCGACCCTGATCAGCTCGGTTACATTGAGGTTTCATTGATTCCATTTTCATAATCTATCAAGTATTATAACAATGACCTTGTGAAAATTTCATACTTTTATGTCTAACATAAATTGCATGCATCGTCCAAGCTAAACATCACATTGCATGCATGCCTCGTCAACTCTGACATATCTTTAGTTTCCATTGAACAGATGTGGCAACTCGAGGTGCTACTAACAGGAATGGTAACAAACACTGACGCAAATAAGATAGTGAGGAAATCACAACAGCTAACACGAGCCATGATCCCAAAACGTTATAGAACACCGACTAGCAAATATGCGTCTGTAACCTTAGAGCTAATATACGAGCACTGGAAGAAGATTTGGGTGGTTGCATTATGGCTCCTAGTCAATGCCTCTCTTTTCATTTGGAAATTCAATGAGTTCAGCACAAGTGATCTTTACCAAATCACTGGAAGATGCCTTAGCGCCGCCAAAGGAACCGCTGAGTTGCTTAAACTCAACATGGCTTTGATCTTGGTCCCTGTTTTACGAAGAACCCTAACGTTCCTTAGATCAACTTTATTAAGCCACGTGATCCCATTCGATGACAACATCAACTTCCACAAGTTGATAGCTGTGGCCATTGGGGTTATTTCCTTGGTCCACACGGCACTACACTTGCTATGCAACTACCCTAGGCTAAGTTCTTGCCCTAACTACATATTCGAAGAGTATGGGGCCAAGAGCTTGGGTTCCAAGCAACCTACCTATTTAGGTTTAATGTTGACCTCAGTTTCGATCACAGGAATTCTTATGCTCATCTTCATGGGAATCTCATTCACACTTGCAACACATTACTTCAGAAGGAACATAGTGAAATTGCGTAAACCGTTTAATCGTCTTGCTGGTTTTAATTCGTTTTGGTATGCTCATCATTTGCTGGTTATTGCTTATGTTCTTCTCATTATCCATGGTTACATTCTTATCATTGAGAAGCCTTGGTACCAAAAGAATGTAAGTTTATACATATAAACATATGTTAAAATTAATATATGTTAGGAGATACATATAGGTATAAAATATAAAGTAAGTTTTCATTAATTAGTATTTTTATTGTATATATGGAAAAATGCATGAAGACATGGATGTACGTAGCTATACCAATGTTGTTGTACGCATGTGAAAGGCTTCTCACACGAGTTCAAGAACTCAACCATCGTGTCCACATTATCAAGGTAATAATTAATTAAGAATAATAACAATATTTATTTGTGTTTTCTTTCCTCATAAATATTTTTTATTTTGCATAGGCTATTGTATATTCAGGCAATGTTCTAGCACTCTATATGACAAAACCTCAAGGCTTCAAGTACAAAAGTGGCATGTACATGTTTGTCAAGTGCCCTGATATCTCCAAATTCGAATGGTAATTAACAAAATAATTTAATTATATTTCTATCATTGTAAAATATAATAATCTTCAAAAAAAATTCTTGTGATTTAGGCATCCATTCTCAATCACTTCTGCACCCGGAGATGAATATTTGAGTGTTCATATAAGAGCATTAGGAGATTGGACCTCTGAACTTAGGAACAGATTTGCTGATGTAATTTTTTAAAATATATTTTATCGTTTTCATTGCATAATATTTATTAAAAAAAAAAACAAAAAAACTTTGTTCTTGCAGACATGTGAGCCTCATGATCAAGAATCTAAACCAGCTGGTCCAAATAATCTTCTTAGGATGGAAACAAGAGCAAGAGGTGCAAATCCACACATTGAAGAATCACAAATCTTGTAAGTGAATACCTTCATTACACAATCTATCAATGTTTTTCTTACATAAACTGATCCAAACATGATCTTATGATCAAATCCATATCTTAACAACTAGATTTCCAAGAATCTATATCAAAGGACCATATGGAGCACCAGCACAAAACTATCAAAAATACGATATACTTATGTTGATTGGGCTAGGAATTGGAGCGACACCGTTCATAAGTATCCTAAAAGACATGTTGAATAATCTTAAACCTAGTGTTCCAAAAACGGTAAGTATAACTAAAAAAGAAGATTATATATATATGAAGAAAAAAAGTAGGGGTATGAAATTAGAAAGTTTATAAAAATGTAGGGGCAAAAGTGTGAAGGAAGTGTAGGAGGTGATAGCTTAGGAGGAGGATCTAATGCAAATGGAGGATGTAAAAAGTTTCCACAAAGAGCATATTTTTATTGGGTGACAAGAGAACAAGCTTCTTTTGAATGGTTCAAAGGAGTTATGGATGATGTTGCTGTCTATGACAAAACCGTAAGTTAAAATCAATATCTTTTTTTCACTAAAAATCTAGAAAATGTATATAATTTGGAAATTTTTTTATTGTTTTTTAACATATAGTTTGTGTTATATATTAATTGTTAATGACAGAATGTGATAGAGATGCATAACTACTTAACAAGCATGTACGAAGCAGGAGATGCAAGATCAGCTCTAATAGCAATGGTCCAGAAACTTCAACATGCCAAAAACGGTGTTGACATTGTCTCTGAGAGCCGAGTATGTTTTCTTTATTATATACTATTTATTTTTTTATATGGTTTCTCGATATTTATACAATATTAATCCACCTGATTCAGATACGAACCCATTTCGCTAGACCTAATTGGAGGAAAGTTTTTTCTGAATTATCAAGCAAGCACGAAACTTCTCGCATAGGTAATTGACTCTCTTAATACATTAAACATTTATAAATTTTTTTATTTTTAACTAAATTTGAGATGATTTAATTGAATTTTAGTAAACTATAAATTTTGTTATAAAATTATCTAAAAATTTATGTAAAAACATAAAATTTATATCTTTTAACTTAAAAATCTATTGAAATTTAAGTTAAAAATTTTAAATCAAATTCTATTTTTATTTTTAACAACAGTAGATTTAATTTTTTTAATTATTATTTCTTATTTGACTAGCTACGATGATGTTCAATTAAACTTGGTAAACTATATAATATTGGTAACAGTAATTTTTGGTCTTATTTGGAAAATTATTACCTAGACCTTAATATCAATAATACATTTAATAAATAAAAATTATAATATTTATTTGAACTTTCGTTTGGACGAAGAGTGTAAAGAAAGTTCTGATCAAAACAGTATATATATATACAAATATATTGTTGTTCTTCTATTACATAGCCAGTTATTTTTAATGTTTGTGTTATTTATTACTTGAGAATTGTGATATATTTAATTATCTTAATTTGTGACTTTTATTTTTCGTATCATTATTTTATATATTAATTTATATGGTCGTTTCAGGTGTGTTTTACTGTGGAAGTCCAGCACTTGTTCGGCCACTAAAATCACTTTGTCAGGAGTTCAGTCTAGAGTCATCTACACGCTTTAGTTTTCACAAAGAGAATTTTTGACTTTTATTTTATTTGGTAAAATTGTTTCCGTTTAATAATTGAGACAACAACTTCTGATTCGTTTATTAAACTTAGATATACGACGGACATGTTGTAGTTACTATGGTCACAATCCTATAGATAATTAGATGAAATATTCTAAATCCCATATATAATTTGTAGGCTTGGGTATTCGGGTTTTCGGGTTTTCGGTTCAGTTTCGATTCAGATTTTTGGGTATTCGGTTCTAGTATATTAGGAACTGTTCGAATAATTTTAGAATTCGGTTAGGATTCTATTTGGATTTGGTTCAATTCCGGATAATTAGATAAAGAACTAAAAATATTCATGTATTCAAAAGAATTTGAAAAGATCTCAGATATTTTAGTTATCCAGTTTTGTGTATACCCGAAGAACTAAAATTTTGTTTGTGTGTATTAAAGTTCAACCGGTTATGCAGGTATCTAATTTAATTTTGACATAAATTCTGCTATAACTTGTAACATATATACGTGTTTAGATTCAAACTTGATATTCAAAAATCAAAAACCAATATTATGAATACAAACTTCAAAGTTCAAACAACATAACCAGTTTGCTCAATCAACTAAAATCCAAACATTAAACAAAAAAACAATCAAACCAACAGTCCAAAATCCAATCAGCAGTAACATATGATTTCTCTCCTTGAACTCTATATTCATGCAACATCAAATATAGAAAACCAAAAAGAAAATTCAAGTTAAAAAAAAGTAAGTTACAAACACTATAAATAGTTATAATACTTTTTTTAGAAATTATCTTACAATTCAATATCATCAAGCATTTTTTGCTTGTAACCAATCTATTTTCTTTTAATTGAATGTCACATTTCAACCACCGCTCTTAATTTGCACATTAATACTTCAATTATATAATAACTTAAACAATTGTTACTTGGTTCTATGACTCGGCTACTAGTGGTTAAAGCTGATTTTGAAACAGCAAAAGATACTTACATAGTAAATATATATTTTACTATTTCAAAGATGACATAATACTTAGAACTATTGTTTTTCACCAAGACAAAACATCAAATTTTGTTCCATTCATAATCTTTGAATTTTCCATTATATCTTTCAAATAAATATCTAACTCATTTATTGAATATTCTAAACCGTTTGCGCTAACCAATTCACCATACATAAAATTCATTCTTTAATATCCAACCACATCATCATCAAAATATTATTTTAGAATAATAGAAAATGATGCACCAGCAAAATTGTGATAATATCTTATTGGAAACTTTGACATATGATTTGTTATACTCTTTTAAACAAATAAACTATAACATTATAAACTAATTCATACATAAGTTTAGCTTCAAAACTGTCTTTACCATATAACTTCTCAAAACAAACATGAGCAAAATGCATTTTTTTCTTATGATCAAAGACACTTGCAACAATGATAAATTTATTGATTTCACCACTTCCTTCATATTATTTATCGAATTTACTTAACATAACCTAAGATTTTGCTTTCATTTGAGGATCTAAGCTAACACTCATTCTCATCAAATTATTTTCTATTTTCATAATTATTGTTCCTGTTGTTTCATAATCGATATCATATACGCTACAAAACTTTTTAAAAAAAAATTTGGGCCCTTTTATTAATATTTTTCTAAAAAATAGGTGGGGCCCATGGCATTTGCCAAGTGTGCCTCCTCCTAGAGACGTCTCTGGGAATACTGTGATTTGTGTTGTTACTTTACTTAAAGGGATGTCTAGACCAAGGTATTTTTTTGAAAAAGGATTATGATTTACAGCTTCGCGTTTACACAGACTCAGATTGGATGTCCTGCCCCATCTCTCGATGATCATTATCGGCATTTATGGCATTACTCGGAGATTCTCCTATCTCTTGGAAGACCAAGAAGCAAGAGATGGTATCACACTCATCGACAGAAGCCGAGTACAGGGCCATAGTAGCTGTGTTACGTGAAATGAAGTGCTTGAAGAGACTTCTAGCTGATCTTGGTGTTAATCACAGTCAACCAATGCAGATGTTTTGTAACAGTAAATCGGCATTGCACTTTGCCGCTAATCCGGTGTTTCATGAAAAAACAAAACATATTGTGGCCGATTGCCACAGTGTAAGAGATGCAGTTCAAGACGGTTTGATTTCAACAGTTCATGTACGGACTGCAGAACAGCTAGCATACATTATGACTAAGACTTTGGGAGGTTCGACCTTCAATTACTTGCTGTTCAAGTTGGGCATTCAAAATATACATGCTCCAACTTGAGGAAGAGTGTTGAGAGAATATTGTGAGAATATTGTATTGAAAGAATATCGGAGAAGATTATGTGAGAATATCGTGCATACCTGAAGATACTCCAAGAGAATTGTTTATATATCGAACCAAGATCAATGAGAATACTCAGATTTTCCCAAACACATAAACCCTTGCTTAACAAGAACTGAAGATTACTTGATGTATCTAAACATAAAAATTATTTGTAGACAATGAAGAGATGATAAGTGGAATTATTGATAAAGATCATAAGTTGAGAACAAAAATCATTAGTAGACAAGAAATGTATAGATCCAAACAAAAGAAAACAATAGAAAAACTTAAAACCTATTTGATTCAGTTTGATTTTAATTGAATTTGGTTCTGGTTATCATAATTGATTCAATTTTATATTGAATTTTTATCGGGTTAACCCAATCACAATTTTTATGAAACTCAAATTACAGATTATAAAACGATAATTAATAATAGGTACAATTAGTGAGACCAAATAAATATAGATGGAATTAAGCAGAGATTTATTACTTTGGGTGAAAAAATCATGAATTTACAAGTTTGGGTAGAAATATGCATAACGGTAAAATAGTACATGGAGAAGTAAAGGTAAACTTGAATAATTTTATTGACAGGTAAAAAAAATATAATTTTACGAAAATCACATAAATAAACACATAATACAAAAAGAAAAACACTTACAAATACAAATTAAAAGATAATGATAAAAATGAAAGTAGCAAAAAAAAACACATTTCGGTTGAAGCTTTTGGTAGATCAAAGAGTTTCAAACAGTTCTTGAAAACATTTAAAAAAAAAAAAAAAACATCTCAAAAAACATTTGTCTGCAAATCTTCCAACTCAGGATCCACAATTTTCTCTCCATTTTCATCTTCTCCTGAAAATATCGGAGTTTCAAGCTCCGGAGGGTTCTACATACCAAAACAAATCACAAAAAAGATTTAACTTCTTTCCTTCTTCCGCAAGTAAACAAAAAGAAAGAAGAAGACTGTTTCTTTTATCCCAAGTAAAGAGAAGCAATGAAGTTACCGTGCAACGAATCAAAGCCCAGTTTATGCCTTTGAAAAATGAATGTTTCTTGATTTCATTAGCTCCTTCAGAACAACCTAATCTCTTCTTCGGATCTCGTTGTAATAACCTAAAGATCAGTTGTTTCACTTGAAGACTTGCCTGCATTTTCATAACTATTAAACATGATCTCTTATTTCCAGTTAATTGATATATGAAAAATTAGTGAGTGATTCATTACAGGAATGCTAGCTGGGAACTTGAGATCTTTCTGAAGAACATTAGCAAATGTCTTCTGTCTAGTTTTGCCTCTAAAAGGAGTGTATCCGTACAACATTTCATACATAAGAACACCAAGAGCCCACCAGTCCACTGCACTTGTATGTCCTGCTCCGGTTATAATTTCCTAACCATATAAGACATTTAATCACCGGTTAAGAGTCACATATAATGTACAATGGTTCGTGGCTATTTGAATTTTTTTTACTAGTGAACATGTCACTGACCGGAGCGATATACTCTTCAGTGCCAACAAATGAGTTTGAAGCACGCATAGGTTCAGCCATGAAGATTGGAGTTTGTTGACTCTTTTGTTGATTTTTCTTTTTCTTCCCATCTATACTAGGAATCAACAGCTGCAAGATACATAGATAAGTCATAACTAAGGAAACTCTCAAAGCCAAATTTTAAAACAAGAATCTTGGAGGGAACAAGGTTGAGAAAAGACCTGAGGTCTGCAAGATGTCAAGCAAGACAGATCGAAATCCGTTAAGGAGATATCGCCATTGCCTTGGATTAATACGTTTTCCGGCTTCAAGTCTCGGTAAATTATCCCTGAATTTAAGAAAAAAAATTTACAAGATCAACTTAGAACCATGTCAAGATTTCTTTGTAGAAGAGGTCGAATGTGTTGCCTTGACAGTGAAGATACTCTAGTGCAACAACAACTTGAGCAGCATAGAATCTGAACATTTGTTTAGGTTTGTGTTAGTTAAAGATTTATGTGAAAACCCTTTTTGAGGTGGGAAACTTATACCTCACGGCATCTTCCTTGAGGATCTTCCTAGGTTGTCGATCTAGGAGCATAAAGAGTTCTCCTCCTGGATAGTAATCTGTTATAAGACATATATGTGTTTTTGTCTGCATTGTAAAAACATGATCCATTAGTAACATGAAACTGAGACACACACACACAGATTTTTCTACCTGAAATGAAGCGTAGAGAGCCGGAAGAAAAGGATGGTCAAGCAAATCTAGGATCTCCCTCTCAGCCCTTGCTCTGTGAACCTGCCAAAATTTGTTTACTAACAAGGGGAAAAAGTTATATAGATTTCTTGTTGTGCAAGGTAGTGTAGTTACTTTGTTACGGTTAAGCATGATAGCCTTGTCCATTGCTTTCATTGCAAACAACTGATCTGTTCCATTGAGTTCCACTAGATGCACACTGATAAACACATAATTATAAGTTTTATGATGAAAATGTTTTCTATGAGTTGTTTCGTTAGATCAGAGTTTAGACCTTCCTGTGTCACCGGAACCCAAAGGTTTCACAGGTCTGAAATGCTTCAGACCAATCTGTTCTCCGCTTTCTAATACCTTTTGGATAGCTTTCCATGGTGGTGAATCTTTCCTATGAGGCTTACAGTGAACAATCTTGGAATGGTTTGCCCATAAATCCTCTGGAGTCTTTAAAGAAAAAAAACATCCAATCAAACCCTAGACCCTAATTTAACCTAAAATAACATATTAAGATCTTGAATCAGTTACTAATTACCATGTTGGCATCTGGAAGTTCTCGTACCGCCTCATCGATGTTAACAGCTGTTGTCTTTACCTAAAGAGTTCAAATATAATCAGGTTATAACCTTAAAATAACATCATGAAATCAAGATTTAAAAAGACTAATCAAGGCTTCAAACCAGCTCTTCGCCCTCTTTCACTGCGGTTTCTTCAATGACATTGCGGACTGGCTCAACGTGCTTGCTCCCATCTAGTTGTACTCCAATAAAGTATTGTACTTCTCCCTAACAAAAACTTATCTCAGTTTAAACCTCAACGAAAAAAATTCAAGAGTAGAATAATTCGAAGGTGACGTATTTCACAAGGTATCTATGTTAACCTTCTGATCACGCATAGGCTGTAAGTGGAAAATGTTCCAAAACTTCTTGCCTGAAACAGACAAATCAATATGTAAATTAAAGATTATATAATGGATTGTTCTAAAAGAAAGTACCGCTCTTAGTGTAATTGATGAGCTGAACCGTCACTTCGGTTTGGTTATCAATAGCTTCTCGAATTTTCTTGACCGTTGTTGGATCAGTCTCTGAACCTTGCAGAAACCTAAATACATTTTCACGAAAAATAAGAACATGTTCTACTCTCAAATCTTTTGAATGATCATATACTCATTAATACCTGCAATTTCTACCAAGAATTTCTTCACGGCTATATTCCGTGAGCTCCAAGAAACTATCAGATGCAAAAATCTGAAAGCAAACAAAACATTTTCAGACCAATTTGTGTGAAACTAAACATTTTTTTTTTTTTTTTTCAGATGTTGTTTTTTTTCTTACAATGGGATTATCAGGAAGCCTAGGATCAGTAATGACGAAATTTTTCTCGATACGTTCAAGTGTAGTAGCGAGATCCATACCCTTTCTCATCTCTTTTTGTCTGACTTTATCATCTACACTCTCTGGTCTTTCGTCTCTATCACTAATCTCATCATCTTCTTCACCATATTCTATATATTGATCTTCTACAGATTCATCAAGAGATCCACTCTTCTTCTTAATCCTAATACCATCAGTTTAAACAATAGTTGTCATACCAAGGACTAAATTGATCTTTTATAAAAGTTTAAGGGTCAAAGAATGAATTTTTGAATTATTATTATTACCCCATAAAGGAAAGGCGGGAAGATTTTGTCTTTTTCTCCGGATTTTCGCTGATTCGTGTCATCGAGTTTCTTCTTCCGCTGCCTGAGTTTCTCCGGCCTGATGGAACTATATTCTCCGACATTCTCCGAGCAGGTTTAGCCGGAATGTCGTTGGTCTCGGTTGTTGTCATGAAAGGATGGTGATTCGTTGATTCGCTTAAGGCACGAGGTCTCTTCACTGCCTCAACCAGTTCTGTCACTGAGTTCGTTGCCATATCCTTTTGGCGGGCTATTTTATAACAAAATATTTTAAAAATAATATTTTAAAACATATTTTTAAAAATATTTTAAAAATAAGAAAAAAAAGTATTTAAGTGTTATATACCATCATATCGAATCAGAGATTCTGGAAGCCCATTGGGCCTTAAAGTCTTTTCTTTTGCACCTTCAGTGTGCTTGCTCACCTCCACTTGCATTCTGATCCAAATAAAAGCAAACAAAAAACACATTTTTATATATATTATTTTTCACAAAACAAAATAAATATTATTAGAATTTACAGATATTCTTATTTCTGATATTTATTTTAGTTCATTTACAAAAATGCTATAACTATTCACGTGAGAAAAATATATAATTTAAAAACTGAAATAGAATAAGTGTGTCGTTTTGGTTGGAAATAAATCTCTTTATGAATTATTGCGGAGAAAGCAACACAAGCATAGGTCCACTTTTAGTCAAATCAAAAGGGTGTAATATTGAAATAAATAAAATAAAAGGATTGAAATCAGTTAAAAATAATAATAAGGGACTAACCCAATAAATTTAAGGACTTTGCCACTCTCGTCTTTAATAGGCGCAATTGTGAGAAGATTCCAAAAAGTAGTCCCATCTTTCTTGTAATTCAATAAACGACCACAATAATTATTCCCAGTTGCTAATGACTCTCTTATCTTCGCTAACTCATCTGCATCTGTCCCCGATCCCTGTAAAAATCGGCTGTAATCAAACAAAACAAAACAAACCTCAATTTATGTTCTTCGTTAATTAATAAAAAAAAAAACAAGTCATAGTTTCAAAAGTGACATTACTTTGAAAAAGTTCTTAAAGTAACATAAAATTTAGGTTCGGTTTCAGAAAACTTTGTAAAAGTTAATAATATATATAATAAACACATAATTTATTTGAGAATTTCTCGAATTTTTAAATATTTTTTTTATAATAAATTTAAATTTAAATAATTTTTGGAAATTTTTATAGTTTATACCAGTTTCTGCCGACGACCTCTTTGGAAGTGTAACCGGTCATATTGAAGAAACCAGCACTTGCATACATAATCGGGTAATCGGGTTTGGTAGCATCCGAAACCACAAACGTTTGTTGAAACGTTGACAACGCCTCTTTCAAATCTTCCGATACTCTAGGAATCCCTCCTCTACCTCCAGCTACATCACCATCAGACATCTCACCGGAGCTCCGGCAAGAGTTTTGCGAGTTTCTCCGGGAAGTCTTTTTCCCATTCGGATCAGTCTCCGCCCCACCTGAATTCCTCACACTTACTCCTTGTGGCTTTCCCGTCTTTGTATCAGTCTTCAAAACCAATCCCCACTCCGCCGCCCTCTGCTCCGCCGCAACC
>KE157185.1:0-16417 GCA_000411055.1 Leavenworthia alabamica
TAATGTTAGGGTTGAGTATTTAGTGGTTGGGTTTAGTATTTATTGTTTGGATTTTGTGTAATTTCTCAAAAATATAATCTAATTTTTAATTCAATTGAATTATTAAATGGTAATTTTGTCTTAAATTAATTTTAATGGTATTTGTGGAAATTAAAGTTAATTTGGTGGTATTTTTGAGAATTTCCCTAAATTTAAACTATTTAAAATATATATATATATAATTTTTTATTCAAACTTTTTATGAGACTACATGTGAAGATGGATTTACAAAAAAAAAAAACAAAAACAAAAAGATCACACAACATTCCACTCTTTACTTCCTTTATATCAATAAATAAATAATATTTTTACAAATGTTATATTTTCTGCACTCAATATCAAAAAAATGCTGAAAATAACCTCAAAAAAAAAAAATTAACAAACAAATAATAATTATAACTCAGCTGTTCTTTATACACTTAACACAAAACAGCTGATCAATCTTCTTCTTCTTCTTACTCTTAAGTTCTCTGAGTTCTTTATCTCAGAGAACTAATATAATATAATATATCTCTATATATAAAGATGATGCTTCTCTTTGAATCATCACTTTGTAGCTTTAAAAAGCTGACTTCCAAGAGTAACAGTAGGAGTACCTTCACCCATAACTGTAGTTAAACTCACTTCTTTATCTAATATTCTCTCAAGCTCTGTCACAACATAACTCATGTTTGGTCTTTTCTCACTTGAAACATCAACACATCTTAATGTTAATGTAATAAGTTCTTCAACTCCTTCTGCTGTATATGTACCTCCTAGTCTCTCATCTATCATCATTGGTATATCCTTATAATCCTTTAAGTTTTGTATCTGTGAAAACTCCAGTTTTATAAACAAGTAAGATTTCATAATATGAGTTTGATTAGAACATACCCATTCAACTAGTGTTTGTGTTGAGCTTGATGGAGATGGTTGTGATGCTTCTCTTCCACTTACCAGTTCTAAGATGAATACACCAAAAGCATATACATCACTTTTGTCTGAGAATCTTCTAAACTCTTGAACCCTAACAATAAAAATTGTAATTAGTCCTCGCAAAATAACCTACCCGAACCCGATCCGAAAAACACTACCTGAATCCGAACCCGAATTCGACAAATTATTCTATTGTGTGTTAGACTCCTAAACCCGTATCCGAATTCAAACATGTCGGTTAAAATCCAAAATCTAATTATATATATAAATAATTAAATTATTCTAAACGTTTTTGTTATATTTATGAAAGTTTAGTTAATTTTTTCTTAACCCGAATGCGTAGCCTTAGTTGTAATAGAACTTAACAAAAACTTAATAGGTAAGTAATCTAAAAATAAGATTTTTACTCTGGAGATAGATAGATTTGGTCTTCAACAATGTGAGAAGATGTACTAACAACATCTTCTCTTCTTAAGAAATTACGAACTCCTGCATCCGCAACCTTAGCAATGAAATTTTCATCCACAAGAACATTAGATGTTTTGAAGTCTTTGTGTATCAATCTAGGACTCAATGAGTGAAGATGTGCCAAGCCTAAAGATTCAACAAAGATCAGAACACAAGCAAAAGCTAGAGAGCTAGAGCTATCTCAAGATTGTTATTTACCTTTAGCAGCTCCTATAGATACAGCAAGCCTATGTCTAAACTCTAGTCTATTACCACCATCTCCTAATACAAGTAAAAGAAACCAAATGAGATTGTCTAAACAAAGACACAACAGTAGTCTCTAGTTAAGACAGAGAGTTACCGTACAAGTGACTTGAAACACTTCCATTAGGAACATACTCATAAACAAGAAACTGTGTGTTGTTTTCTTGACAATAACCTAATAGAGTAACAAGATTACGATGATGTATTGATGATAGATAACGAACCTGAAAACACACAACAAAAATTTACAAAATCTTCTTCTTTTTAATCCAAAAACACTTATGTTTTGTAAGATCAAGCTAACCTCATTAACAAATTCTTGTGTTGGTAAACCAGGTCGTTTCTTGATAGCTACAAGAACACCATCTTGTAATAAACCTTTATAAACTTCACCAAATTTACCAATACCTATAAGGCTTTTATTAGTAAAACTCTTAGTAGCTTGAGCTAGTTCTTCCATTTCAAATCTTCTTGCTTCTCTCATTGATAACTCAATTGCAACATTTCTTCCTTCTAATAAAGATAATAAAGTCAACAGAGATTGGTATTGACGAGATTTTGATGAAGTTATTTACCTTGTGAAGATGGATCAGAAGAACCAGTTTCAGAAGTTCTTGAAAGATTATTTCGATGAAAGATATAAAACCAAAGGAGAAAAACTAATAGAGTAATGAATATAAGAGCTCCTATACCACCTCCAATGGCTGCTGCAAGAAGTGTTGACATTTGGAAACAAAATTAAACTCAACGATGCTCCAAGCTACTACTATTACCATATGATATAACCCTGTAGATGAGATAAACACAGAACAATGTCGGCGAGATAAAGAGACAAAAAAAAACTAAAAGCAAACAAAGTTTAGAGATTGAAAAAAAAATGTCAACTTGTGAAATTGAATAAGAACTTTTTTGGATAAATCAATTCAACATGCAATAAATATATAAAATTTAATTTAGAAAAAAAAAAACTTGATTCGAGATCTTTAAGAAATCATTAGATTTAAGGTTTTTTTTCGTTTTAATCAGAGACATGAAGAGGACTGAAGAAACATCAAATCAAACCGTTGAAGTTTCTTCTAGAACTTGAAAGTAATGAGTTTTAAGAGGAAGAAGAAGAAGAAGAAATGATCAATGTCTTGTGTCGGAACTCAGACAATGCCGACAGAAAGTGACATCATTCAGACAACAACTCTTTCTCTCTCTCTTTTTTTGTAAGACTGAAACTTTTTTTACTTAACTGAACATTTTTACAGAGTTTTTACTCTTCTTCAACAATCAAAACTAAAAAAAATTGAAGATAAGAGTATAAGAAATCAAGTGGGTCACTTCGCAAGTTTGCAATTACAGCGAAATCAAACCTTTTTTTTGATTTTATTTAAGAAAGATGAAGATTGAGGAGGAAGAAGATAAAACCGCCGTGTAAAGCAGTTTCCTCCGCCGTAAGTTTAAAGAGACGAATCAGACCACCACCACTACCACTCTCTGTGTCTCTGCCTTCTTCTCCTCTTTTATTTACTCTGTTTTTTTTTTCTATTTTTTCGTATGTTTTTTTTTCCTTTAAATGGGTTATTTTATTACTTTAATAAATGAGTCTAGAGATTTTACTTGAATTATAAATAACCAAAAAGAGATATTTAAACTGAACAATAAAAGATATTTTCTTGTTAATTAATTATCAACTAATAATAGATTGGAATTTATAAATTCACATTTTACACCTCAATTTATTAATAATATATGAAATAATTAAATGATTTTACTACTCAATTTAATAATCATTCATTATCATAAAATCAAGACTCATTAATGGTGAAATGATTTTATGCTGTTGTACATTTAATCAATTTTTTCACCTAATAATTTCAACATTTGTTACATATATTTTTTTCCTATCATTAATCAAAACATTCCTATCAGTACTTTTTTTCTTTGATGTCATATTATTCTTTGTTTTAAATCAAATAAAAAATCCGACAACAATAATCGAAAAAAGAAAAAAAAACTAGCTCTGGACATTCGGTTCGGTCAGTTCGATTTTCCGAAAACCGAACTGAACTATATCGGTCGGCTTGTTCGATTTTAGGAGAGTAAACCGATTAGAATTTTTTATTTTTAGTTCAGTTTTTGGTTTGGTTCAGTTTGATTTGAATTTATATTCGGTTAACTGAATAATGGTGAAAAATCATGTTTCGGTTCGGTTTATTCGGTTTGTTCGGTTTAATTTTACACTGAATAAACCAAACTGAAAGGTGAATTTTCATATTTATTCGGTTTATTTGGGTTAATCGGATTATTTAAAACCGAACCGACAAACCGATTTTATTCAGTTTTATTTCAGGACTAATTTTTAAAAACCGAATAAACCAAAAAAAACAAACCGTTTACACCGAATGCACAAGACATGAGTACTGTTTGGTTTTAACTGTCAGAATTAAAAAAAAAAAGCAAGAAATTAAATATAATTAAAACATTGTTATTAGTGACAAATACAGCGAACAAACATTCATAAAATATTCTCCAAATATACCAATAAAAAATTCAACAAACTCATTTGTTACGAAATTAAAAAATAAAAGAGTGGGACCACATTTTACATCGACAGATTAAAAGGTAGGGTCAATGGGACCCACAAGCCAGCTGTATCGACATACATTTGCTTCTACTCTATTCGTTTTTTTTTTTCTGACGCTAACTTTTCAAAATCAACACAGATTTCCACGATCTGCGTTTCGCGTTTTTCTATGTATCTCTCAAATCTGCGTCTAACGTTTCTCTTGACTTTTTTTATTCTCTGTTTGTTTTTATATTTATAAACTTTTTAAAATTGGAAAATTTTGAAATCGAGACCAATGATTGAAGCGGCGGTCGTGGTCCATCATGAATAAAATCATATAAATCGAAAATGATTGATAAAGTGACTAAAAATAAATTAAGAAACTAATTAATTAATCATGTCTAATTCACCAACCGCTTATCCAATTTAAAGACCCATTAAGGCCCAATAAGTAAGTCAATCATATGGGTCACTCGTTATACAAACGATGAGTTCATGGGCTATCATCGAGCCCAGCTAAGAAGTCAAGGTACCAAGTCAAAATGAAACTTCTTCCTCTTTTAGAGGGTTTGACATACTTTGATTTTTTTTAAGTGTTTATAAGAGTAATAACAGAAGATGAAAGCATAGAAGAAGAGTTTATTACCATTTCTAACATTTCAAGTAGACAAAAGCTTTGAATTGATCCTCAGTACAGCTCTCTAGTTAATTAGTTTTGTTTTCTCTAGACAAATCAAACTTGATCAGTTGTTATAATATTATTGATAGCTTCTTCTGTAAACAAAGTTAAAACATAAGAAGCAAATGATCTTAAGAACCTGTGACTTCAATGTTATTAACTCATATTCTCATAAGATCCATTGTCTGACTCTGAGAGGACAGAAGAGTTTAAGACAGGAATCACTCACAGACCAATGTAACTGAGATAAGAAAGATTTGGCTTGAAACATTCTTCAAAAGGGCACAATGCAGACCATGGATCTCAATGTCTGAGCCATTCTCTAAAACACAACTGCATTTTCTCGCGATTTTCAGCTTTTGCATTGTTCACTGTAGGTATAATCTTACCCGGTTTTAAAAACTGCGTTACAGCGAAATCAGTAAAAACAATCCAAGACAGACACAGATAGATAGATTCATGGATAGATAAGATAACAACATTGATGGAACTTACTTGAACAAATTCACGAAGTTCTGTAAAGCTTGAATGCTCACTATATGGAACACCTACAAAGATACACAAC
Source organism: Leavenworthia alabamica (assembly GCA_000411055.1). NCBI lineage: Eukaryota > Viridiplantae > Streptophyta > Magnoliopsida > Brassicales > Brassicaceae > Leavenworthia > Leavenworthia alabamica. Next base: position 5,464 of record KE157185.1, read on the forward strand.
TAAAGATGGTCAAACAAATCGACCTTCGAAGCTCATAGTAATGTGCATTACAAACTCACCATAAATAGTGATTTTTCCTCTTGAAGTTGGTTTGATCAAATCAAGGTGTTCGCCTATCTTCTCGGAGTAAGTCCAACCTAAAAAAGAAGTTATAACTTTGAGTAACTACCACATAAACCTTAAAAACAAAAACACAAAACACACCTGTGGGTCTAAATGCCAAAACTTCTCTATAATGTTCTCCATAAACCTTCAAGTGTTCATCGAGTTTCTTCATAGACATAAAGAGATGATAAGTTCATGTGAGATTGACATGGAAACTATCTTAGTTTTGAATAAATTACTTCAACTCTCAATGATGACATAGGCAAAACATGAAGACATGTTCCTTTCCCATCTGTACAAAGACTTTTCGAGATATCATCCCAACCAAAAGATTGTAGTATTCGTCTTCTTGACGCGTTTGCAAAGATCTTAACCTGAGAATCCGATAAAGTAAGATCGTAGAAGTCGAGAAAGACAATGTTTGTAGCAATTCATACCCCAAGAGCTTTAGCAATAGTAAGATAAACACATTCTTTTCCAATGCTATAAGAACCAACTACAATCAAAGTCTTCGGTTGCTTTCTGAGGAAATCTTTAGTGATTCGCACAACGTAACTTAACACATCTTCTTTAGAAGGGAATCTGAACAACAACATAAGAAAAAGAATGGTTTAAATCCATCATAAAGTTCTATTATTTGAAACATTCTTGACAGTTGACTCTCACTTGTATCTAGGATTGCAATAAGTTGTATCCAAATAAAGAACATGAACTCGTTGGTTAAAGAGAAGAGGGTGAGTTTGCATTTGTTTAGAAGCTCTGAAATCTCCTGTATGAAGATAACATGTTCCATCTAAGAGACGAAAGTGAATAAGAACAGCACCAGGACAATGATTAGCTTCAATCAAAGTGACTTTGATCTCATTAATAGTGTATTCAACATCTAACTCCAATGGATGAATAAACCTACACACACAGAGAGAAACTAAATAAAACAATTTGAAGCAAGTAAGTCCTTAGAGACATTATCAAAGAGCTTACGAAGGATTAACAGAGAGACTAAGTCTAAGAAGACGACTAGTGAGAGATGAGCAATAAATAGGACCATGAGACCAAGTTTTAGTAAGACCAATGTAATGATCAGCATGAAAGTGAGTAAGGAAATAAGCACAGCATCCTTGAACACATCCATAACGAAATGCATCTACAGTAAATGGTGTTCCTACAAAAAATAACATTAAATTAGCAAAGAGGGACTCAAGCAAATGAATTTGAAGAAGAAGAAGAGAAGGACCTGGAAGTTTCTTGTAAAAAGGACATAGTCGAGGAGAGTCATTGGTAAATGAAGAATCTCTAACTCTTTTACCAAGTAAAGTCTTTTTAACTGAAGTTGAAGCAGGGGAAGTTGAAGAAGGAGAAGGCTTTTGTAAACCCCAAATATGAAACAAGTTTGTTTGTTTCATCTTCTTCGTTGTTTCAGGAGTATAAACGTTTTGTAAACCCCAACTCTGAAACAAGTTCGTTTGTTTCATTTTCTTCTTCTTCTCAGAAGAAGTCTCTTCATCTTCTTTCACTAAACAAGACCAATCAGAACCAGCCTTATAGAAATCAGAAGCAAAACCATCTTCTTCTTCAATATCATTACAGAACATAAAACCCTCTGCTTCTGCTTCTGCTTCTTCTTCATTTACGTCGTCATTGAAACGAGAACCAAAACAGTCTTCGTCGTCTTCTTCATCAGAAAAATCCATTTTTTTCAGCGATTCAATGAAAATGAAAGGTCAAAAGAGTCAATTTTTAACCGCCCACCAAAGAGTGCTTTTTTGGCCATTGATAAGTCTCTCCGAGAGAGAAGAGGGTAAAATGGTAAAAAGCCAAAAACAAAACGTGAGGAGGAGAAAGAGGAAGAAGACAGAATTAAACACAAAGGGACCAAAACCACTAAATACATCATTTTTATGATTTATGATCGCAACTTCTTCTTCTTCGTTTTCCTTTTAACCCGTCACCGTCGTTTTGAATAACTCGGCGATTGGGTCTTCCTTGCGACTTTTTTGAATTTTTAGAATTTTCAATTTTTTTATTTGTTGTGGAAAGATCTAATTTTTATTATTCCTTTTAGTCGACGCCATTTTGTTTGGTATAAAGCTTAAATCTCATTTTATTCTTAAAAAACAACTCAAAAAATAGTTTCTTTCATTTTTGTTGGGAGAGAGGCCTTTGTAGTTTTCATCTTCTGTTAGAATCAATCTGGATCTGAAGCTCCTCTATCGTCTCCTCGCAGGTCTTCTCTCTTCTTCTCTTATTTTCTGGCTCTGTTTTTGCTTCAATTTTGTCAATTTGATCTATGTTTCAATAGGATTCAACGATTGAACAAACCCATTTGATCTATTCATTGCTTTATCAAAGGTGGAAGCTTGTTGTTTATAATCAAATAACCCTTCTTAGGTTTCTATTTCTTCTCTTGTAGGTTTTGAAGGTACATAAAGGCCTAAGCTAGTTGATTTCTTAAAGTTTAAAGCTTTAGATGATCCCAAACTGAGCTAGAAGATTGTTAAACCATGGGAGAATGGGTCATTGGAGCTTTCATTAACATTTTTGGAAGTGTTGCTATAAATTTTGGCACAAACCTTCTCAAATTAGGACATAATGAGGTCTGCATTTGCCTTAATCACTATTGTTTGTTTAGAATTTGATCTCATAATTTGTTGTTTTGTTTTCAGAGAGAAAGGTTAGCTTTACAAGATGGTGGAGGAAAGACGGCGTTGAAGCCGATTATACATTTTCAGACATGGAGAGTTGGTATGCTCTAGTCTTAAACCTTTTGAAATTTAGTATGAAGCTTGTTCTGAGTAGTAGACCTATACAGGGATCCTTGTCTTTCTTCTTGGGAATTGCCTCAATTTCATTTCATTTGGTTATGCTGCTCAGGTAAAATGATCTGTTTGACATTTCCTTCTTGCGTGTTTCGTTAGATATCGAGATGATTACATTATGTGCCCCTCTCTATTTGCAGTCTCTTCTAGCAGCTCTTGGATCCATTCAATTTGTATCTAACATAGCATTTGCTTATGTTGTATTGAACAAAATGGTGACAGTCAAGTATGTAAAACAACCTCTCTGGCTCTCTGTAATCTATAACATACATTTACCGCATTAATAAGTCTATGTTGCCTTGGTCGCAGAGTACTCGTTGCTACAGCCTTTATAGTTCTTGGAAATGTTTTCCTTGTAGCATTTGGTAATCACCAGTCACCAGGTAACTATTCTTCCACTACTTGGTCTTGGTTTATCGGTTTTCACAAAGTGTAATTCTTCTGTGGTCAGTTTTCACACCTGAACAGTTAGCAGAGAAATACAGCAATGTAACATTCTTGGTCTACTGTGGGATTTTGATATTAATAGTAGCTGTACACCATTTCCTATATAGGTGAGTCTTGCTTTTGAAAATTGTAGTTTTCGACTTTGATCTCTTTTGTGATCAGTTTGATTGAAATATTCAGGAAAGGAGAAATTTTGATAGCTACACCAGGACAAGAGATTAGCTCATATTGGAAAATGCTTCTTCCTTTCTCATATGCTGTAGTCTCTGGTGCTATAGGATCATGTTCGGTTTTATTCGCCAAGTCTCTGTAAGTTGGTTAATCTTACTAACTTTACTCTGTAAGTTTGATAAAGTTTGAGTTTCTTCTTGTAGCTCAAACTTACTGAGACTGGCCATGTCTAGTAGCTATCAATTACACAGCTGGTTCACATACTCTATGCTTCTTTTATTTCTTAGTACAGCTGGATTCTGGGTAAAAACCATTAAACCGTGAAACCTTTGTTGCTTTGTTGTGCCATTAAGTGAAATATATTTCATAATGCTTCTGTTGCAGATGACAAGATTGAATGAAGGATTGTCTCTATATGACGCAATTCTCATAGTTCCAATGTTTCAAATAGCTTGGACTTTCTTCTCCATCTGTACAGGATTCATCTACTTTCAAGAGTTTCAGGTTTTTGATGCGTTAAGAACAACAATGTTCATATCAGGAATGATGTGTGTATTCATAGGCATTTCTTTATTAGCACCTGATGATACAAGAAGTAACGACTCGAAAGAGACTTCATCATCTCTAGACTCCGTAGTATCATCCTCAAGCATACCAACTGAAGAGGACAGGTTGTTACCACAATCATCTGTAGATGTACAAAGCAAAGACACAAGAGTAGCTGTACAAGGCATGTATATGAAAGCAGCTGATCTAATTGCTAAAACAAAGGTACTCACTCACAAGCTAAAGTATCTTCATTTATGATCTTTATGTTAACTTCATTGTGTGTTGCAGAGTGCTGGTTTAGCAGCGTTGGGATTTGGTGAAGACTCTATAAACGCATCTGCGATTCTTGTGATGCCAATGGTATCTTCAAAGATTACAGGGTTTAGAGGAAATGGACTCGAAAGAGCAAAGATTTTGTCAATGAGAGGATCAGGATGGAGCAAACTAGCTACAGAACAAGAAGGAACAAGAATGCTTGAAAAAACCAATTCTTCAAAGGCTTAAGTAGAATTAGTGAAAACAGAGAGCTATGAAACAGATTCAAAGGTACATTCTTCTGTTATCATATAATCCATTACACGAACTCTGTATTCTTCCAAGAACCCAATTGTATTACATTACATAACATCTCTGTATATTCATTTTTGTTTGTTTGTTTTGAGACTAAGTGTTTCATAAAGCACAAAATGTACACAAATTTGAATTGAGTTTATTATAATTTACACAAATCCATAACTCAAGACTACAAAGTTGATACAAAGAGGCTTAATCAAAGGATCATTCATTGAACACAAACTGTTAAACCATAATCAAACCCTGAGAATCTGTAACTTATTAGAGAAGGCAATAGCAACCCAATCAGGCTGAGAAGATGACCATTGAAGTTGCTCAACTTCAGCACCAGCTGTATAAGCTAGAATAGGATCCAAACCACCTTCAACAGGCTGTCCAACAGAAGATATATCCCAAATCAATGCCTGAGAATCATCTCCAGCAGTACATATATGAGAAGAGCTATGAGGAGCCCAAGCTATAGCATTAACACTAGCCTGATGTCGTTGAAGTTCCACAACAGGAAGAGCCGGAAACCGAATATCCAAAACCACAATTTTAGCACTCCCCATAATAACAGTAGCCATATACCTAGGATCTTGTTTATTCCAACTAAGTCTTACTAAAGGAGTACTAGGTTCACCACCACTCTCATATATAATAGTTGAATGCTCCTTATCACGAAGATCGAAAACACGAACAGAACCATCTTCTGAAACAGATGCAAAAACACCAACACCACCCCAAGCAATATCATAAACTTCTTTATCATGAGCTATAAGTTGAGTATCAACAACTTCACGTTCTATATCCCAAATTGTACAAGTAGTATCAATACTTGAAGTAGCTATACGTCTAGGATCAGCTTCATTCCAATCAAATGAAGTAAGTGGACCACAAAACTCACTATTCTTATCACTATTAAGACAAGATTTAAGATCAACACGAGATTCATCATTAGAGATATGCCATAAACGAAGGAAGTCACTAGAAGTAGCGAAAAGATCAAGTCTTTGACAATCTTTGTCAGGAATGAAACATGTTTTGGTTGGTGGGTAAGGATGTTCAAAGCAAAGATTTGGATTTGAACGAATCTCACCATTTGATTCATCAAGCTGAATAATTTCAACTCGATTTGGATGTTGCTCGATGAGGCTTGTGATTGCAAGTCGATACTTTTTGTCACGACGAATACTCCAGTTCATAGCGTAGATTTGCCATGGTGCTTCGTATGTGTAAATCTCTGATCTTTTTGATTGTTCATCGGAACCATTCTGGATTTGATCGCTGCTTGTAACCATCTTAACTTCAGTTTGCATCAACCCTAGATTCTTCACATTTTTATCTTTATTTTTAATATATCAATATTCGACTTACAACGACGACGTTTAAGTTCGGTTCGCAAATTTTTGAAATTTGGTTTGGAAACAAATTAAACTGGTACCGACCAGAACCGAAACGGTTATCAAATATTGTGCGATTCAAGCTCGAATTCAACTCACAGTCACTCAAAAGTTTCTCTCTCGTGTGTTTGATGACAAAGAAGAAACAAGAGACGACAATATACCGAGTTCACAGCTCCGTGAGGAACTGCTACGTCTCGCCGGAGTTGGACTCCGCAATCCACTAATCTTGCTCTGACTCGAGCTACAACCACCGTGTTTACAATCCCCTCTCACTCTGATCTAAACTTGATCAGCTCACTTCTCTCTCCTTACTCAATGAAAGCTTTCTCTCTCTCACTAAGAATCAGAAAAATGAAAAATGCAACAGACTCTGTTTCAACGACTCAACAGACTTTATAACAACCTTCAAGCCGCCCCAAAACGTCTTGCTTCATTTCAAAACTTCCAATGAGGTGATGACACTTGTTCAAAGATTAGTGGATCCCTGAACCTAAACCGTAACCAAAATTACTCAGTTCCATTTGAACCAAAACCCGGTTCAAACTCATTTGAATCAACGACTATATTCTTCAAATCTCCACCTTAGTCTTGATTCCTTATTTAACTTGGTGAATCCCTGTATCCAAAACCTGGATACCCGCATTCTTTCGAATGCTATAAGCTCAATGCTTTGAGACCCGAAGCATCTTCAATGCTTCTTGAAACTTTCCAACCGGTAACACTTTTGTAAAAATGTCTGCTGGGTTATAAGCTGTAGCTATCTTCAATACCTTTATCACTCCAAGGTTGATGAGATCTCTAATGAAATGATACTTAGTTGCCACATGCTTAGTCCTTTCGTGAAACACTGAGTTCTTAGCAAGTGTTATAGCACTCTGAGAATCACAATGTATCTCCACAAAATCTTGTTTAAAACCCAACTCTTCAGCTAAACCTTTCAACCATACTGCCTCTTTTGTTGCTTCAGACAGTGCTACGTACTCAGCCTCTGTTGTGGACAGAGCAACAACCTTCTGTAAGGTTGATCTCCAGCTGATTGTATTACCTCCTACTGTAAATGCCATACCAGTTATTGATCTTCTGTGATCAAGATCTGCTGCATAATCTGAATCACAGTAACCTCTGATTTTGAAGTCAGAGTGTTTCTTGAAACAGAGACATGTTCCCATTGATCCTTTAATGTACCTTAAAACCCACTTCACTGCTTGCCAATGCACTTTAATTGGACTGCACATGAACCTACTTATCATACCAACCGGATAGGCTAAGTCTGGTCTTGTTCCAACCATAGAATACATGATGCTACCCACTGCATTCTGATACGGGATGCTTCTCATGTAACTCTCATCATCCTTGAGTTCTCGTTCAGTTGCAGACTTTAACCTGAAGTGTGCACCTAATGGAGTTACTACTGGCTTTGACTGATCCATGTTGTAGTTTCCTAGAACTTTCATAAGATAACTTCCTTGAGAAATCTTTAATGTTCCTGCTTCTCTGTCCCTCATGATCTCCATACCCAGAATCTTCTTAGCTTCTCCTAAGTCCTTCATCTCAAACTCAGAACTGAGAAGATCTTTTAATCTTTGTATCCCACCTTGTCAACTGAGGCAATCAAAATGTCATCAACATATAACAATAGATATATGTGAGCATCTTCTTGTAGTCTCTTGAAGTAGATGCAATAGTCATGGACACTTCTAATGTATCCATTTCCAACCATGAAGTCATCAAACCTCCTATTCCACTGCCTAGGTGATTGCCTTAAACCATACAGTGATTTTTTCAACAGACAAACTTTATCCGGATGTTCTTTGTCTACAAATCCCTCGGGTTGTTCCATCACTATGTACTCATCCAAATAGCCATGTAGAAATGCTGTTTTGACATCTAGTTGTTGTAGCTCCATGTCAAACTGTACCACAGCAGAAAGAATGTACCTTATGGATGTGTGTTTAACTACAGGAGCAAATATCTCTTGGAAATCAACTCCTTCTCTTTGGCTATATCCCTTAGCCACCAACCTCGCTTTGAACCTGGGATCTTCAACACCTGCTATACCTGCTTTTCTTTTGAATATCCATTTGCTTCCAATGACTCTTTGATGCTCTGGTTTGTCAATTAGGTCCCATGTTTTGTTTTTCATGAGAGAGTCCATTTCTTCTCCTGCTGCTTCAATCCATTTATCGCTATCAGCATCTATCAGTGCTTCTCTGAAGTTCTCAGGTTCTGTAACTCCTGCATCCTCTGTCAAAGAACAAACAAAATTTGACAAATCTTCATTACATTCATAATCTTGTAACCTGACCGGTTGTTTCTTTTTCCTCCTAGCTCGATCCCTGGCAAGTTGATAATCATCCAAGTTTCCCGAGTCTTGAGCTTGATCATGAACGTTACTGCTTGTTTCAGCTTGAGTTTGCTCCTGTTCGTCTTCACTAATCTCACTAGCTCCACCTGATGTTGAGTTCTCCTTTAACCTGTTGCTACCTGCAAAGTCAAAACTCAAGATTTGGTTAGTTAAAACAGAGTTAGGATTCATACCTGTGGTGTCTTGTTCTGGCCTTAGATCCTTGTAGACCATGTCTTCTCTAAAAACAACATTTCTACTAATGACACACTTATCTTCTTCAATTATCCAGACTCTGAATCCTTTTACTCCTTCAGGATAACCTGTGAAGACTCCTTTCTTTGCTCTTGGTTCGAGCTTACCTTCACTTGAATGAACATATGCGATACATCCAAATCTTCTTCATCCTTCCAGTGATGGCATCACTGATGTCCATAACTCTTCTGGTACTTGAAAGTTCAGGACTGATGATGGGGAACGGTTTATCAGATAAACTGCTGTGGATGTTGCTTCTGCCCAGAATCTTTTTGCTAATCCACTTTCACTTAGCATACTTCTGACCTTGTTCATTATTGTCCTGTTTAGTCGCTCTGCAACACCATTCTGCTCTGGAGTGTAGGTGCATGTCTTGTGCCTTACAATGCCCTCATCTTTACAGTATTTATCAAACTGATTGTTGCAGAACTCGAGACCGTTGTCTGTCCTCAGCCTTTTAACCTTTCTTTCTGACTGTGTTTCAACCATAGTTTTCCAGTTTACAAAGCTCTTGAATGCTTCATCCTTCGTTTTCAAGAAGTATACCCACACTTTTCTTGTGAAATCATCGGTGAATGATATAAAGTATTGACATCTCCCTAAGCTTTCTGGAACATTTGGCGATCCCCAAAGATCAGAATGGATATAATCCAACTTATCTTTAGTAACATGCTTGGCCAAATCAAAACTGACTTTGTGTGTTTTTCCTATGACACAATCTTCGCAGAATTTGAGACTTGATACTTTGCTGTCCTTAAAGCAACCTTTCTTAGCTAGCACATCTAGGCCTTTTTGACCAATGTGTCCCATCCTGCTATGCCACAACTTAGTCGTGTCTTCATTTTCTGCACTTGACAGACCTTTTTTAACTTCTGCTGAATTTGCCTCTGAAACTTTTGCTATACCTTGCAGAATGTACAATGAATGTCTCCTGCTCCCTTTCATCAATATTGTACTGCCCTTTATCACTTTCAATATTCCTTCCTTACCTCTGAATTCGCAGCCTTTTGTTTCCAAGGTTCCGAGTGATAACAAGTTTCTGGAAATATCTGGCATGTATCTCACATCTGACAAAGTGAATGTTTCACCTTCAGGAGTTTCGAATCTGACTGAGCCGATTCCTCTAACTTCAGATGATGAGTTGTTTGCCATTCTTACTTTACCTCCTGTAACTTCTTTAAAACCAAACAGAAGCTCTCTCCTAGGTGTCATGTGAAATGAACACCCAGTATCCATCACCCACTCGTCATTATTGATGTCACTAGAGCTCAAGTTTACTTCTGATGCAATAAGACCTGCTAAGTCATTTGCATCATCCTTAGCCATAGAGTTTTCTCCCTGTTCTTGGCCATTTGTCTTGTTTTTGTTTTTCTCTAGCCATTTGTAGCATTGTTTCTTTAGGTGGCCTTCTTTTCCACAGATCCAACATACTTTCTTTGAATCTTTAGATTTTGATCTGCCTCTAGGCTTACCTTTATTTTGTTGACCATTTCTTGTCTCTGGTCTACCTCTAACAAACAGTCCTTCACCAGAACTTTTACTACCTTGGCTTTCTTTAATCTCTAATTCTTTAGATCTTGCAGCACTTATCACTTCTTCAAGCTTAATGACCTCTCTGCTATACTTAAGAGTTTCTCTAAGTAACTCAAACTTAGCAGGAAGAGATCTAAGAATCAACACAGCATGTACCTCTTCTGGTACTTCTATACTTAGATCACTTAGATCATTCACCAGTTTCAAGAAGTCATCTATGTTCTCATCTATAGACCTATTCTCTATCATCCTATAGTCATAAACTTTCAGTTGTAAATACACTCGGTTAGGAAGTGTTTTTACCATGAAGAGACGTTCCAGCATTAGCCATGCTTCCGCTGCTGTAGCACATTGACTAATTTTCCTCAATACTTTGTCTCCAACGTTGAGAAATATTTCATTTCGTGCTTTCTCACAGCGATCTGTTCTTGCTAGATCATCATCGGCCTTTTTCTTTTTGATTTCCGGATCTTCATCATCATTAATCTCTGACTTATCCTCATGTACAGTAAGTACATCCTTCAGTCCAAGATTGCTTAGATGAGCATACATTCTTGTCTTCCATAACGAGAAATCGCCTGATCCATCGAACGGAGTAAACGGCAATCGTGATAATGTCATCCTCGACTGTGACTAACTTTGCACAAGATCAAACATGGCTCTGCTACCAATTTGTGCGATTCAAGCTCGAATTCAACTCACAGTCACTCAAAGGTTTCTCTCTCGTGTGTTTGATGACAAAGAAGAAACAAGAGACGACAATATACCGAGTTCAC